>CAUOFW020001680.1:840435-875078 GCA_963454935.2 Ilex paraguariensis | reverse complement strand
TCCTCCTCCTCACCACCAAAAATTCCTGACGTAGCCATTAAGCTTGTTGCATAAGTTTTTTTGGGAAAGCTACCATAGACATAGCGTAGTTTGGAATAGCCCATACAACTGCATTGATCAACACCTCTTTGCCTGCACGTGAAAGACATAAACTCTTCCATCCTTGCATCTTTTTCAATATTCTCAAGTAGATAGCCAAATACCTCATTTTTTGACCTTCTTCAAAAAGTTGGTATGCCTAAATATTTAAGGTTTTGGGGTAGAGGTTGCATTCCCATTAGGTTGCAAAAAAAAGCTTCTTTGCACCTTTGTTGAGTTAGAGGAGAAGATAATTCCTAACTTCTATTGATTGGTACAATGTCCTAAGACTTTGCAGTATATTTCTAAAGTTTGCATTAGATGGATAAGTTCATGCTCTTTTGCTTTGACAAATATTAGTGAGTCATTTGCAAAAAAACAAATGGGAAATAGTAGGACTTCTTCTCTTGACCTTAATACCCATGAATTTTCTCTCCTTTATTCCTTTTGAATCATTGTCGAAAGTACATTAGCTATCAGAATGAAGAGGTTGGGGGAAATGGGATCCCCCCCCCCGTCTGATTCCCCTTTGTGGCTTGACTATAAATCTCTTTTCTCCATTCACGATCACTTGAAATTTTACTATACTTACATATTGGAGGACCAAGTGTATCCAATGAGAATCAAATCCCATCCTTAATATTATTGTTTCAAAAAAATTCCATTCAACCCCATCTTGTTTTTATCTAATTTTATTGCCATATATGAAATTTTTCCTTTCTTCTTCAATTTCAGATGGTGGAATACCTCATTTGCCACAATAATGTTGCCTTAAATTTTCCTATTAAGAAAAAATACTGCTTAGTTGTGAGAAATTAGAGAGTTTAGGGCACCTTTCATCCTGTTCGCCATTACCTTTGAATTATCTTGTACCAAAAGTTGTAAAGGGTGATGGGTCTAATTGAGCAATTGTTTCTCGCGCATTTTCCTTTGGAATGGGGATAATTTTTATTCTTTTAATTTTGCTCAAGAGAAAGCCCCCTTTAAAAAAAACGTCTAATTACACAACAAACCTTATTGCCCACTACTTGCCAGTATCTTTGACAAAATATCCTTGGAAAGCCTTCTGGTCCTGGTGTTTTGATAACCCTTAACTGCTTCACAACTCAAAACACTCCATCTTCTGTAATTGGCCTAAGAAAAGCTTGGTTTATTTCTGTAGTCACTTTGTTTTCCATCACACTTTGGGCCTCATTGAAATTCCTTTGTCCATCTGTTCTGAAAATGTTTTGCAAATATTATTCGATATGGATATTTAGATCTTCCTCCTCTTCCAATCATATTGCCTCATTGTTTTTAACCTCAAAATTTGGTTCCTTTGTCATTTTTGGAGTTTAGTTAAATGGAAGAAATTAGTGTTCTGATCCCTTGCTTCCAACCAGTTTATGCGTGATCTCTACATCCAGAATTTCTCTTCTCTAATCAAAATGTTATCAATTTTGGAGCTTACTTCAGGCTTCTCGCCTTAGATTCTCCTTGTAGCTTCCTTCATTTGGATGCTAACTAGCTTGTCTTATAATTCCTTCAGAATCTTCTTGTTGTTCCCAAATTTCTAATTGCTCCAGCTTCTCCATTTAGTGCTGCATCTTCGTAGTTTCCAAACTGTAGTAAACATTGCTGAGCGTTTAGTAACTTCTACCAAACTTTTCCTGATAAATTTCTCACAAACTATATCCTCCATCCACATGACCTTAAATTTGAATGAATAAGAGATCTTTTTTGGTGTGATATCTAAATCTAGAATAATGGGGTAGTGATCTGACCCTATTCTAATTCTATGATATACTTGTGTATATGGATAAATGTCTCTCCATTTTGCATTAATAAGCATTTTGTCCAACCTTTCTTGCACATTTGTATTTCCTGGTCTATTATTTGACCAAGTATATTTGGGTCATTTGAAGTCCAAATTCATTAGATTGCAATCAAAGATCATGTGTTGAAGTTACTCCATCTTTCTTGCACTATTGGGCCTTCCCCCTTCTTTCTCCCATAGAGAGCCAATTACATTGAAATCCCCTACAACAATCCAAGCCATGGTTGTAGTTGCAACCAGAGCTTTCAAATATTGTCAAATTTTCTATCTTTTGTTATAATCTGTTGCAGCATATAGGAAGGTAGACTGCCAGACAATATAATATTATTGTAGACTACATATATAGAATTGATCATAGTCTTATTTCTTAAATCCACTTGCATTCTAATTTCCTCCCTCCACCATAACGCCAATTTGCCCGATAATCCACTAGGTTCCACGTATTCACTATTTGGGTAGTTTAAGGGTCTTCTCAATCGTTCCAACTTATGACTTATATTCTTGGTTCCATAAGAAAAACAATCAAGAGGCGATGGGTTTCGATTAAACCTCTCAGATTGTAGACTGTTCGGGGTCACCCAACTTCCTAACAGTTCCATGATAGAATTAACATGGGGCGTATGGTTGTTTGAGGCCAATCACCATAGCCTTTTCCAAAGACATAGAATCTTCTTCATCTCCAAGTATTGTACTTGGAATTTGAGATGTCCACTAGGACATGCAGAGATTGAGGTTATTCTCATCTTGTTCTTCCTGGGAGTTGTTCTCCCTATCAAAGGGGATTTACTCATATTTCTCTGTTGTTTCTTCTATGCAGGTAAAGTAGATTTCTGAATGTGTTCGTGGATCCTGGTTTCTTCTTCTTCTATCATTTGTCTTTCTAGGTTGTTTCCTTGCTTTGTATCTCTCCTTACTATTGGAAAATTTTAGGAGGAAGGTTAATTGGAGTCCAAACTGAGGCAGAGATTCAGAGTTTTACCCTAGTTCAGAGCAAGGAATTAATCGTTGTTTTTTTCCCAGCATCTAAAGGTTCTTCTAACTCCTCTTCACTCACTCGAGCTTTACTTTTTAATGACATTTTTTGAAAGCTTTGTTCTATTTATCATCATATTGTCCCTTTTGCGCTTTAGAATTACAGGTATGATCCATTGGCTTTTTGATCTAGGTTTTTTGGCTTTGTACATGAATGGGCTCTTGAGGAAAATTAGGACTGTCAGGGGGTTCTATTACAAAGAAAGCTTCCTCTTTTGCTTTTTCTTTAGATGATGAGTTTCTCTTATTAACTTGTTGGGTCCAGACTAAATGGGCTTCTAGGATTTGAGGGGATATACCTATTTCCTTTGATTTTATCCTTCTAATGATGCTGTAAAATTAGAGCTAACTTATCATCGAATTTTGTGCTTTCTACTGGGTGATTTTGGTTAATCATAGATAGTCAATGTGTTTGGAGGGTTTTTGTTTGTACGAATCTGCAGATCGTGGTGTTGTAACATTCTCTAGGGGACCATTGGGACGGCCTGGCGATACAGCGCATGATCCTAGCAGAGCTATTGGTGACTCCCGTGCCACCATCATTTTTCCTTCTCCGGCTTATTATGATCAGTTCTTCACCTTTTCCAATTTAATCATATTCTCTCGAGCTTTAACTGACCATGTTTCCCTGAAAAAAGAGGTCATTTGGATGCTTTGAGCTCTCATTTCTAGTCCATAATTCTCCTGAATTTTTCTCAGGTTTCTTTCTATTCATAAAGTTTGACTATGCCCAATTCACCCACATGGGTAACAGAAGTCCGATAACCTTCCATACTTAAAGTTAATCCATGGCTCATCTTTCTCATCTCATTCTAGATAGAATCCCTTTTTCAAAGACTCATTTAGATTTACTGCACACACTTAACTTTTAAGAAACTACGGTGAATGAGAATATTACCTTCAACTCCTCTAATTGTGTAGGTTCCCCATTACCATTCCAATTCTCCAGGAGTTGTTCTTCGTCATCAAGTCAAGAGTTAATCCCCACATTTGTACCCAAAATTCCATGCTTCTAGAGTCATAGTCTCTTATCGTGCATTATGGATTGCATTTTTTCAGTATAAACAGAGCTCTCATTACTAACCATGGGCCTTCACTATATATTTTGTTTCTATCATCTTCAACTTTGAACATAAACGTGAAAGTGTTCTTTTCCCAATAGGTTATGGAGAACTTCATTGTTTTCCATGGTCCTTGTAGTACATTATAGACTCCTTGCCTATTTAAGAATGTCTATGTTAGGAATTTCCCTATTAAGCATGATTGTTGTACCTCTTTGGAAGTTGAAGGGTTGGTATAGAGAGAAATATGTGGGTGGTTTACGGTTTGAGAATTGGTTTCAGATTCATTTTCTAATTGGTAAATGTTTTGTTGAGGACAGGGGAAGCTGGAGAAAAATTGGCTATGGAAAAATATTATATAGGTAAGTTGCTGCAAGATGGAAGGTTTGGGGATTCAAAATTTTTAGTAAAAACTTGCAGCTATTAGGATTGAGACTATAGACAACATGAGTTTAAGGACAACGATGAGGGATTTGTTAAAGAAAATGAACTATCAATGGAGGTTTTGAGAGAATCCCCACAAGTTGGACATAAAGGTCTAGACTCTTGGGAATTAGGGATTCACTAAATATGGAACANATGATAGAATTAACATGGGGCGTATGGTTGTTTGAGGCCAATCACCATAGCCTTTTCCAAAGACATAGAATCTTCTTCATCTCCAAGTATTGTACTTGGAATTTGAGATGTCCACTAGGACATGCAGAGATTGAGGTTATTCTCATCTTGTTCTTCCTGGGAGTTGTTCTCCCTATCAAAGGGGATTTACTCATATTTCTCTGTTGTTTCTTCTATGCAGGTAAAGTAGATTTCTGAATGTGTTCGTGGATCCTGGTTTCTTCTTCTTCTATCATTTGTCTTTCTAGGTTGTTTCCTTGCTTTGTATCTCTCCTTACTATTGGAAAATTTTAGGAGGAAGGTTAATTGGAGTCCAAACTGAGGCAGAGATTCAGAGTTTTACCCTAGTTCAGAGCAAGGAATTAATCGTTGTTTTTTTCCCAGCATCTAAAGGTTCTTCTAACTCCTCTTCACTCACTCGAGCTTTACTTTTTAATGACATTTTTTGAAAGCTTTGTTCTATTTATCATCATATTGTCCCTTTTGCGCTTCAGAATTACAGGTATGATCCATTGGCTTTTTGATCTAGGTTTTTTGGCTTTGTACATGAATGGGCTCTTGAGGAAAATTAGGACTGTCAGGGGGTTCTATTACAAAGAAAGCTTCCTCTTTTGCTTTTTCTTTAGACGATGAGTTTCTCTTATTAACTTGTTGGGTCCAGACTAAATGGGCTTCTAGGATTTGAGGGGATATACCTATTTCCTTTGATTTTATCCTTCTAATGATGCTGTAAAATTAGAGCTAACTTATCATCGAATTTTGTGCTTTCTACTGGGTGATTTTGGTTAATCATAGATAGTCAATGTGTTTGGAGGGTTTTTGTTTGTANCGAATTTTGTGCTTTCTACTGGGTGATTTTGGTTAATCATAGATAGTCAATGTGTTTGGAGGGTTTTTGTTTGTATGAATCTGCAGATCGTGGTATTGTAACATTCTCTAGGGGACCATTGGGACGGCCTGGCGATACAGTGCATGATCCTAGCAGAGCTATTGGTGACTCCCGTGCCACCATCATTTTTCCTTCTCCGGCTTATTATGATCAGTTCTTCACCTTTTCCAATTTAATCATATTCTCTCGAGCTTTAACTGACCATGTTTCCCTGAAAAAAGAGGTCATTTGGATGCTTTGAGCTCTCATTTCTAGTCCATAATTCTCCTGAATTTTTCTCAGGTTTCTTTCTATTCATAAAGTTTGACTATGCCCAATTCACCCACATGGGTAACAGAAGTCCGATAACCTTCCATACTTAAAGTTAATCCATGGCTCATCTTTCTCATCTCATTCTAGATAGAATCCCTTTTTCAAAGACTCATTTAGATTTACTGCACACACTTAACTCTTAAGAAACTACGGTGAATGAGAATATTACCTTCAACTCCTCTAATTGTGTAGGTTCCCCATTACCATTCCAATTCTCCAGGAGTTGTTCTTCGTCATCAAGTCAAGAGTTAATCCCCACATTTGTACCCAAAATTCCATGCTTCTAGAGTCATAGTCTCTTATCGTGCATTGTGGATTGCATTTTTTCAGTATAAACAGAGCTCTCATTACTAACTATGGGCCTTCACTATATATTTTGTTTCTATCATCTTCAATTTTGAACATAAACATGAAAGTGTTCTTTTCCCAATAGGTTATGGAGAACTTCATTGTTTTCCATGGTCCTTGTAGTACATTATAGACTCCTTGCCTATTTAAGAATGTCTATGTTAGGAATTTCCCTATTAAGCATGATTGTTGTACCTCTTTGGAAGTTGAAGGGTTGGTATAGAGAGAAATATGTGGGTGGTTTACGGTTTGAGAATTGGTTTCAGATTCATTTTCTAATTGGTAAATGTTTTGTTGAGGACAGGGGAAGCTGGAGAAAAATTGGCTATGGAAAAATATTATATAGGTAAGTTGCTGCAAGATGGAAGGTTTGGGGATTCAAAATTTTTAGTAAAAACTTGCAGCTATTAGGATTGAGACTATAGACAACATGGGTTTAAGGACAACGATGAGGGATTTGTTAAAGAAAATGAACTATCAATGGAGGTTTTGAGAGAATCCCCACAAGTTGGACATAAAGGTCTAGACTCTTGGGAATTAGGGATTCACTAAATATGGAACAGTGGGAAGAGAAAAGGTACATTAAGGGAAGCGAGGGTTTCATTGGAGATTGCTTTGGGAGTAGAAAAGTGGCTAATCATCGGTTATGGAATACCAAGGACTGCGATGGAAACTCAGTAAAAAACCCTAGGTGAGAGTAGAGAGCTTCTATAGGAAAGGAGGGCCTATTGAGTATTTAAACCATTGTCCATTTACACATTGATAGAAAGCTTGGGTTGTTGTAGTTATCCCCTCATGTATATAATTTAATGCTCCAAAATTATATTTAATCTCTAGGTAATTATATTTTTGCTTAAAATTAACGGTGGCACATTTACACCTTGATAGTGGATAGTTGTAGTTTTCCCTTCCCTTTTATAATTTAATGCTCCAAAATTCTTTTTAATCTTTAGGAAATCATATTTTTGCTTTTGAAATCAAATTAAAAATGACATTGATAACCATTTAATGCCCATAATGACCCACTAGAGCAAACCTATTGGGCAAGGCATGGTCCATAGGTTTTTGGGGAGGTTAGCTTAATTACTTTTATTGTCTTGGGCCATTGACTACCAGTCCAGGTAGTCCATCTCGATCGGTGGGCCTTAGTTTTGGTGAAAAATTTAGATGAACAAAGAAGTGTGTGTTGAGGTAATAAATGTAAAATCCAAGAAAATTTAAAATTTTATTATGAAGGGCAAAACGGTAATTAGTCATTACAATGCATGAGGAAACAAACCTCACCGTTGGATTCATATCGTGAATTCTAGCTATCCAGTCATTTTTTGTTGAATTTTGATATTGTCAAATTTTTTGCGTTTTACGAGGTAATCGCGTATCACGTGACTAAATTAAACGTGATTAGATTTATTTGAGAAACTCAGGAAATAATTTATAGTTAGTTTAATAAAAATGTATTGAATCTAAAATGAGACGAGATTTATTTGATTTGGAACAAAATCGAATCAGAAAAAGACGAGATGTGTGGCTTAATAAAAGCCAAGCATTGGAGGATATAAATAGGAGAGAAAATCAAAATTTCTCCCCATTTTACAACTGCATTTCTAAAAAAAGAGAGAGAGGAAGAGGAGAGAGAAAAGCTAAGGTTCTTCCATCTTCTTCCTCCGATCTATGACGATCCGACCGTCAGATCTCTTCAGGCCAAAACAAAAGTTGTTCTATGCGACGAGAGCTATGTGTACATACCAAAGATCATGAGTTTGCCATGAACCTCAAAGAAGGATTTTTGGATTAAAGCCTTGAGGTTTGATTTGAAATTTTTGGAACTTCTTCTGTGTAAAATTACACTACAAGAGGTAGGAATCCTTTCCTAATTAGGTTTATTTCTAACCTTGGGTTAAAATATGAAATGGATAGGGTGTTAGACATGAAATCTCATGTATAACACATACCTAAGGTTGTTAGAATATAGAAATAGGTATAAGAATATGCTTAAACCAAATCTTGCATGATTGAGTTTTGATGAAATTGCTTGGTTATGAATCTCATGAAGAATGTGATGTTTTGGGCATGCTATGTATTTACATAATCTATGTACCTTATATGTGTTTAAATGTCTATAAATGATTAAGTGTGTTATTTGAAATAAAAATGACATAACATGCTTAGTGGAAATTGCGGAATGTAATTATATACTTTATGATATAATGGAAATTTGAGAAATAGGAAATGTTTATGGAGATTGAATATGCTCATGATATAATGAACATGATATTGTAATTGCAATTGTACCTTACATTTGCATATGCACAAGTAATGTTGCATTTGTGGGCAGTCGACATGAGTATGGATATGTGTGCATAGTTTTGATCAAATACCATCCTTGGTGGGTTGATACGTGGGCTCGAAAAAGTTGGATCTAGGTTCGACTGAGTTGCACGAGTTGCATTGAAAATAAGAGTCGGGGTTAGCAAGAATGACTAGATTCTTCCTTGGGTGCAAGATCCGATAATTTTGGATACGCACTCTTGTTGGTATTGAGTCCACAAAGTGTGTCAGCATACGTGGAGCCGTTGGTGGAAGTCTATAAATGTCGTATTGGTTGGGTACCCGTTAGCGGAAGTTCATAAATATCCATTCCAAGAAAGACCTAAGATTTTACAAAATGGTCATTGGATGTCTAACAATAATGGCGAAGACTTGGAATACTCGGATGCATACGCATAACATTACATGTGTTATGGGAGCTGATGGAGGGCTGTGATTGCATTTATGTGTGAGTTCCATCTCATGACATGACATGAAAGGT
The DNA here is from genome assembly GCA_963454935.2 of Ilex paraguariensis. NCBI lineage: Eukaryota > Viridiplantae > Streptophyta > Magnoliopsida > Aquifoliales > Aquifoliaceae > Ilex > Ilex paraguariensis. Next base: position 866,115 of record CAUOFW020001680.1, on the reverse strand, counting down.
GTAGCATTCATTTATGAAAATGTAGATTCTTGAATGAATGAATTATGTGATGAATTACATGAGACATTTTACATGCATCTGGGTTAGGGAGTAGCCTCCTTAGCAGATACTCTATTGAGTATGATTCACCATTTATGAGAACATATTTCAGGTATTGGACAAGCACTGGTGGATGGCCCTCACTTGGGCCTATGTCGATTACGGAGCCAGATTGTGACTCTTAAGTTGTATTTTTTTTGTAATTGATTACGTAATTGTTGCGTGGACTTGTAATTTGGCAAAAAAGACATGTAATGAACTTATTTGGACCATGTTTTGGTGTAAATGAATGAATGGATGAATATGAAAAAAGTTTGGAAGAAGATGAGTGAAAAATTGGAAGGAGTAGGGAAAATTTGGGTTCAGGTACCGGTACTTAGGTTCATAGGTACTGGTACCACGCTGTCTGATGACTCAGGTACTGGTACCTAAGCTAATAATAGGTACCTGTTCCTAGATTTTAGTGGGCTCAGGTACTGGTACTTAAGGCCTAGGTAACGGTACCTCGATAGACAATGGATTTAAGTATCAGTACTCATGCTCACAGGTACCGGTACGCCACAAACAGTGGGCCTAGGTACTGGTACCAATGCTTATAAGTACCGTTAGCTGGAAAACATAAGGCTCAAGTACCGGTACCACTTACATGATGTACTAACACCTCTTTCCAAAACTTAAAATTGTAAAAATGTAACACTGAGGGACCCTAATAATCTTGAACGCACTTTTATGGATGATGTAAATGAATAATAATAAGCTTATATGTTAGGATATGGACCTTGCAATGGTTGCATGGTTAATATGTGTACAGATTATAGACTGGGTAGGGCTTTCGTACAAAGGAGACTCTGCCCAAGGTTTGTTATAGTTTTGATCATGGTGAATGGGATGTAAATGACGTGGTATTGGATTATGCGGTACTCACAAGTATTTTCGCGGATTGATGGCTGATTAACGAATTGAGAAAGGACTCCTAAATTTTGGGGTGTCACAATAAATGACATTTTATGACGTGGTTGAAAATGGTGAGATAGTGAAGGGATGGAGATTGGAAAAAATAGATACCAAGTAGTGAATAGTTGTGGTGTTGCTCGATTATTAATAAAAGGGTTAATTACAAAATGCTCCTCTAAGTTTGGGTCATGTTACAATCGACTCCCTCAGATTTCTAATTCGATAATTTGCCCCCTTAATGTTTGAATAATTTTCAATTAACTCTTACTGTTAGTTGACTACCATTAAAATTGACGAAAATTTATCAAAAGTCCACAATTACACTTATCTTAATATTTTGTGTAAAATTAAAAATAAAAATAACCAACTCACCAATGAAACCCACCTCCCTCCTTACCTCCCTCTCTAGTGAAACTGAAACCCACCCCCACTCAAAACAATTGAAATCCCTCCCCTCCTAAGTTGAACCCACCTCCCTCCTTCTCCAGTAAAGTTGAAACCCACACCCACCCAAAACAATTGAAATCCCTCCCCTCCTCTAGTGAACCTACCTCTCTCCCCCTCTAGTGAAACTGAAACCCCTTACCCAAAATAATTGAAATCCCTCCCCTCCTTTGGTGAACCCACCTTTCCCTTAACTGGTAATACCCAAAACACCCATATTCCCCCACCCCCATACAATTCGCCAGTGAAACCCATCTCCCTCCACCTCCAATTAAACCTAAACCTCGATGAAACTGAAACATCCATACACCAAAAACAAAACACGGAACCAACTACCCTCCATTTCCTCCTCTAGTGAAACTGAAACAACTACCTCAAAGGGGAATGATTTATGAATCGATCTTGCTTGTATTTAGTGGAGAATGAGGTTGAGAGTATCGTTAGAGTTGGTATGTGGGGGGAAGGGAGGGTCAGAGCTGGGGAAGGGTTGGGGGCACAACTAGAGCTAGGAAAGGGGGTTGGGGCCTAGGGGCACTGACAGAGCTGGGATGGGGTTGAGTACAAATCATAAATGAAAAAAAAAAAAAACAGGTGGTGGGCTATTTTAGGAAGTTAAAATTTTTCACCCACTCAATCAGTTAATTTAGTCCCAAAAAATTTTTGAGGGAGAAAATTATTGAATTTGAAACTTTAGGGAGTCGATTGCAAAATGACCCAAACTTTAAGGGGGCATTTTGTAACTAACCCTTAATAAAAAGGTCGTATTGAGATTATGTGACCTATACAATTAATGTATATGGGCTCAAATGACAAAATGCACATATTGAACTATTGATGGATGTTAAAGAAATTGAAATAAAAAAAAACTTATCAGTTACACTACGCTTATCAATTTTTTTTGCACTAAATTAACATAAATTGTTGAGTTAATGAGTCCAATTAAGTAACATTGGTCACCCACTTAATATGAATGTACCACATCACTTGACACAAATATTTTGATTAAAAGTATTGGTTAGTACAAATTTATAGGATGACTATGAGGCAAGCAATGCATCATGTGAGAAAGTGTTGGTTAAGTAATAATTAACATACTAGCAAAAATGCGTGTAATTGCAATAAAAATACCAAGATAGATGCGTAGTAAAAATAAAATTGAAAATATATATATTTGAGTGAGACGATGGGAGTAACACCATTGGGAATATTTTGAGAGAAAAAAGTTAATTTGGACTTTTATATATAGTTGGTGATTACTTCATTGGGAAGATTTGAAAAGTAGCTACAAATGTTAATATTTCTAATGTTAATACAAATAGTTTGCTTTCTTCTCTATTTCGAATTTTATGACAGCTTTTAAAAAAATAACTAAAAGATTGATAAAGTATATATGGTATTCACCATGCCCCTAGTAATTATTAGCACAAAAAATCTGAAAGGTATGATAGTAATTATGATTCCCACTCAAAAGAAAGATAAAATTAATACATAAGGATTTGCGTATTGAATCACTTGAAATTTGGAAAATTAAAAAGTTGAACCCAAATTATTTACACCATTCGAAAAAAAGAAAAATCCTTGAAAATTTATGCTTCGAGGGAGAGGGTCATTAGGGTAAACCCATTAATGTTGCTATCTCCTCCCAAGCACCAAAACAACCCATTAGCTTCCACCCCTCCTTTTATAAGCACCGCCTTGCCCATTTATTCCCTGGTTTTGTTCTCTCTGCGAGATTCGACTGCGCATTACAGTCCTTGTACATACACTCACCACTACTTTTAACTTGAGAAAAAAAAAACCTAGGGTATATAATCTATATTTTGGTGGTTCATGAATATGAGGGTTTAAAATATTTGTCTGAATATAGATGTTATTCTGGTAAATTTAGGCACGAGGTTTGTATATATGTGTATATATACATCTATCGCTTTGTAAATAGAGTAATTCTCGATTATTTTTATGGTAAAGTCTAAACTTTAGAATATAATCCCCTTTTCCCTATTACAAATTTGTGTTCTTAATCATATATTTATGCATATCTATTGTTGTCTTGATAATTTTTTGTGCTTAGTGATAACAATTACTTCAAAAATTTTAATGATAAAAATTCCTCGAAGGTATGTTTTATATGTTTATGCAAGTTTATGTTAATATGTTTGTGAATGAATATGAACTATACACCCACCCATATGTATGTATCTACATTGTACTTGACAATCTACGAGGGGGCTTATTTGGCTTACAAGGATGGCCCAACACAAATTGGGACCTAATGCGAGAATTTCATATGAGACCTCATTTAATATTTTAGGAAGATAATAATTTTTTTTTTAATAATTATTAGACATTTTACAGAATGTTGTGATATGATTTATTTTCAATGTTTTAAGGATTTTGGGATTTGGCGGGATTAGACAATAAATTTGGATTAATTATGATGTTAGGATATTAATAAATTGAATAAAATCTTAAAGAGACAACAAGAAAGCTAGAGATAATGACAAAGAACCAGAACAAGATAAAGCGAGTGGAGGTAAGGGAAATAGTTGAAGAGAGTGAAGAAAAAAATAGTAAAAAGAATTCAAAAGGGATTGCAACTTTTAAATCTAGCATAAGGTTTTACATAGATTTGTAAAGATATTGTTATATTTTAGGGTTTTGTATAAGGTTTTAGATAGACTTGTGAAATATATTAAACATTTAACTTGGTCCATTCAAAATGGCATCAGAACATGAAATGAACTAAGGGTGAAATTAAATTGAGGCCATAAATATTTGAGGTTCTATGCAACTATTTTAATAGTCGAGCCCTAGGGCAGACCCTACTGTGGCTCCTCCCATTCAAAGGATTTAATTTGTCAAATCATGTATGGACCATTACCAAGTACTGTCATGGTAAAAATGTTCAATGTTACAACGTGGTGTCATATATATATATATATAGTAATTTAGGCATTTAAGATATATTAAACATTACATATTTATTATTTCATACTCATGCTATATACGTGTAACTGTTCAATAATATAATTCATAGAAATTATAAGGTATATATAGATTATCATGACTAAGTACACCTTTTTTAGCAAATAGATTCATATATCTGTTTGTCTCTCTCATCTCTTGCTTGACCCACACTTTTCGGGATACAATTTATTGTTTCATTACTATTTTTATGTTTTTTTTATTTGTTTTGTATATTATTCATGAAAATTATGGTATTATATGATCGACTATCAGTATACGTTTATAATTTCTTGTTATGTTGTTATTAAATTATTTAACTATTTTAAAAAAAAATTATGATCCTTAACTTGTTTATGTATGCAACGTTTACCTACTGTTTTATTTTCCCTGATAACAAATTTGTTGAATTTTTTTATTGTGGATCTTTTATGAAAATGAACAATTTAATTAGTTGATGTTTTTATGTTTAAATACAAATAAAATTGAATTTGAGAAAAATAGGAAATGAGAGAGATACTTTTGGGAGAATTACATCTAGACCATTGAGATTTATTATTTAATCACTTAGACCCATTAACATTTAAAATATTACACCCAAACCCCTTTAAATTTGTACACACGTAACACTACAACCCCTGTCGTCAATACTATCATTAGTAAATTGTACCCAACCCCCCTTGAATTTTGTATGTTTTTAATATTTAAACTCCTCAAGTTTAAAATATTATATTTAAATAAAAAAATACTTCAATCAAATATAAAATATCAAATACTTTAAATTTTACAATCAAAATTCATGTTATATCATGTTATTTATTAAAATAAAATTAAAAATAAAAATCTAATTTTTTCTTGAAAAAATTATAATTAGTATACAATTATACTATCTATTGGAATAAAATAAAATAAAAAATCAAATAAAGGGGTCAAATGGTAATGAATACAATATCTTCTATATTTAATTGGGGTAATTTGGTCGTTTAATAGATTTCATTAATTCTATACTAATATGAGATCTAAGTAGTACACGTCTACAAATTTTATGATGTATGAGTGTAATTTATTAACGGATATACTAACGAATATTAACTGTAGGGGTCTAATTTCTAAGTGTTACGCATGTATAAATTTCGAGGGTTTTATGTGTAATGTTTCAAATGTCAAAAGTCTAAGTAATTAAGTGACAAACTTCAGAAAGTCTGGATGTAATTCTTCCTATATCGTGTAATTTAAAATATGTATGAGAGAGATGAACTGTAGTTTTGATCCTAAATTTTAAATTTTATTTTGTTAACTTAATCTTTGAATTAGGGGTGCGCAAATTTCAACATACCCGATCAATTCTGACGATCCAATTGATCAGCTTCTGGAAAAAATTGGACCGACTAATGGAAGAGTTTTTTATTGGATAAATATCATTCACACCCCTGATATTTGGTTTTGTTATATGAACATCTCCTCACATTTTAAAAATTACACTAAGACCTAAATAGCTAAATGGGGTTAACAATATTTGTAAAAGTACAATTTGCCCCTATTTATCTGGTATTACTACCGTACTTAAAATAAACAAATAGATATTTGAAATACCAAGTTTGACCCTTTTATACCTTGTTTAAATAATATAATCCTATTTGTAAACATATTCAGCATCATAATGGACTAATCCTTTTTTAACACTTACTAACTTGTATCCAAACACATCTCTCTTTTTTCCAAAACACCCTAAGAATTCCTTCCACCCATCACCCACCAGTCTCTTCTTCCTCGTCCTATCTCGTTTATCCTTCACCTCCTTCTCTAAATCTGTATGTATCATTTTTTTTTTCTCTCTCTCATAAACAGACACAAAATAGAGATTTGTGACCTCTCCAAACATTGCACCACAAACAATGTAAAAAATGGAAGAAGTTATCACCTCTGTAAAGATCTCCCATTGCCAAACTCACTTGTAGCCATCGCCTCAGCCCGAATTTGCCTTGAATCATGCCTTGGGGCAGAGATATGCCCGTGAGTCACAGAGGGTCGATGATGGTGCCATGGATGATCGTTGAATTCAAGTGTGGTGGGAGGCGGAGTTGTGTTGGTGGGGTTTTGACATGGACGATGCTGTGGTGGTGGGGGGTGGTGTTGTGTTGCTTGTGTTATTTGCTAATGAAATTATAAAATTTAATATCGTGACAACTAATTAACATTTTTAATGAATATGATTACTAATTAACAAATTAATTAAGATGATTATAAATTTCAAAATTATTTAAGTTAATAATTAAATTCTTAATTTGTTTGACTAATTAAAAAATATGATGTTAATAGTATAATTAAAGTCAATATAAATATGGGGTTGGGTAAATTTATTTTTTGAATATAATTTCATTTGAACTCTTTAAATTAATTGAAAAGGGCATTCTTGGTATTATAAAAAAATATATTGATGCCATCAGCATTGACCGTTAGTCTTCTCAACGTCGGTTAGTCGGAGGGGTNGAAAAGGGCATTCTTGGTATTATAAAAAAATATATTGATGCCATCAGCATTGACCGTTAGTCTTCTCAACGTCGGTTAGTCGGAGGGGTGTAACAGTTACAAGTTTCATATGTCAAGGGGTTTTATGTACTTTTTGAAATGTAAAGGGGTGTCCATGTAATAAAAATAAATATCAGGGGGTGTGAGTGATATTTTCGCTTTTTGATATTCCGCAAACAGTCGTAGGAATGCGACACAAAAACCCTACAATCCCTAGCGCCTCCTCGTCTACGAGTCTCAGGGACTCTCGCCTCTCTCTGCTTCTCTCAGTCGATCGATCCCTAGCGTCTCTCTCGCTGCATCCTCTNAAAAACCCTACAATCCCTAGCGCCTCCTCGTCTACGAGTCTCAGGGACTCTCGCCTCTCTCTGCTTCTCTCAGTCGATCGATCCCTAGCGTCTCTCTCGCTGCATCCTCTTCGAAGCCACAAGCCAGCCACAAGCATCACAGGTTCTCTCTCTCTCTCTCTCTCTCTCTCTCTTTCTGACTCTTGTATGGCAGTCTCTGTGTGAGTCTTAATTCTTTTTGTTTTTCTGAAATTGAAATCATATGATGAGGGTTTCTGGAGTTTTTTGTGTTAAACTAAATTATAATGGGTTTTAATCTTTGATCTATATCTCATTATTGAACTCTAAAATTTGTGGCCTTTTTAATATGTAGGGCTTAAAGCCCATGCAGCCGGCCATCTTGGCTTACGATACTGCTTGTTAGTGTACTCTGGTGGGTGATTGACAGTATTCCTTTCTGTATTGGCAAAAATCTTCACCGGCAAGCCGTTGAAACTACCATTTAAATGGTGGATTGGTGTCAATGTTGACATACTTGATTTCATATACCATCGATTTGAAAGGGAGATGAGCTGCTATTGTCTATATCTGCATTTGGAAACCTTGAGATATAATTATCTGTATAATGGGTTTTTGTTTATTCCTAGCTTTGGTAACGATTTGGCTTATGTAAGCACTAGCTGCATGTTGTAAAATTCATCAGTGAGCACAGATTAGATTTGAGGGAATCCACAATTGTCAACCTAATGACTCTAATCTTGTCCTTGAGCAGAAACAAACTCTTTTAGTTGTCATCATTTTTTTTTTCTTGTGTGCTTTCTTCAGAATGAGTACAAGTTAAATGTTGGGGCAACCTAGAAAAGCACTAGTAGAGATGTGGTGTATATAGTTGCTTTATTCCTTTCATTTTTGACTATAGTCCTTTACTTTGTCAGAATTAATGAAGAAAAGAAAATGGAAAGACAAAAACTAAAAGAAAGGCTAATTGCTTGATGTTTTCTTTTCAACTTAAATGAAATAGATATTTTTTCAAATTATTGGACTAATCATTATAAAAGGGGAATGATGTGGTAAAGCACAAAATTTTCTTCACATGCCCTCGTACTATCCATTTCCTCCTCAATTTGTATGGCAACCACACAAGTGGAAAGATTTTCTTTACACTTTCTCTCCAATTCTATCAATAAATCCACGAACTAGATGAAGTGTAATTATTTTTGTGTATATTACTTATTCTTGTGCATTTCTTGACTGTTGGAAGCAGGTTTTGGTGGCATTTTATTCATTTGGACTGGTGCATCTGGGGAGTCAAAGTTATTGGTTGGAGTCAACATGGGCTTTGATATTGATTGCATACCGAACATTCAGAATCTGCCTGGAGAGTACTTCTGTCCTGTTTGTCGCACACTTGTCTACCCAAATGAAGCACTTCAGTCTCAGTGCACTCATCTATACTGCAAACCTTGTCTGACTTATGCTGCGGGCACTCTCCGGGCCTGCCCCTATGATGGATATTTGGTGACAGAAGCAGATTCTAAGGTTAACATTTGTACTGTGCATCCTAAAGTTTTTTGTTATATTGTCATTCTAAATTTGCTATATTTATATTTCTGGCAGCCACTTATAGAGGTGAATAAAGCACTGGCAGAAACAATAGGCAAAATAGTAGTTCAGTGTCTCTATCAGAAAAGTGGGTGCACATGGCAGGGTCCTTTTTCTGATTGTGCTTCACATTGTTCTGTGTGCGCCTTTGGAAACTCTCCAGTTGTATGCAACAGATGTGGAATCCAAATTGTGCACCGTCAAGTACATGAGCATGCACAGAATTGTCCTGTGAGTATAGTAAGGCAAATGATATGCTTGTACTTAATATACCTATGGGGTGATACTCTTGTCTTGAGCATCTTTTTCCTACTTGGGTTGTTAAACGCAGGGTGTTCCCCAAGCACAACAGGCAGCAGGGAGTATCCAGGATGCTGCAACCTCAGGAACAACTGCTGCTGTTGTAGACCAGAGTCAGAATGCTACTCAATCAGAAGCACCAACTTCTCAGGTGCAGACATCACAAACAACTGCTGCTCCGGTGCCTGGACAGGATCCCAATCCTCAGGCAAATGCAAATCTACAGGCCCAAGCTTCAGTGCCAGCTGCTGTTCCAACTCCAGAACAGTGGTATCAGCAACAATATCAGCAGTACTACCAGCAGTATCCTGGATATGATCCTTACCAGCAGCCTTATCAACAATACTACCCATATCAACAACCGGCCATTCAGCAATTCCAGCAGCCTCCACCACATGTGCTAGGGCAGCAGCAACCTCAGCTCTATTCTCAGCCCCAAGCCCAGCCCCAGCTGCAGGTTCAGTCCCATGTCCAACCCCAGCCCCAATCTCAACCCCAGGCCCAGCCTCAACCTCAGCACCATGCCCAATCTCAGCCCCAGCCCCAGCTGCAGACTCAATCTCAAACTCAGCCTCAAATTCTATCCCAGGGACAGCCTCAACCATATCCACCCGTTCAGGTTCCAGTGGCTTCACAACATCAAAACCAGGCTAACCCACAGCAGCAACCTCACCCTGCAGTGCAGGCCCATTCCCAAACCCAATCTCAGACTCACCCACCCACCCATGGCCACCCACCTTTTCAGCCTCAGCCTTACCCGCAAGCCCAGACCCTTCCACAGCCTCATCCACAGCAACATATGCAGGTGCCGCAATATCAGCAGCCTCATTTGCAGTTGCACCATCCCCAGTTGCAAGTTCAGCCCCCACCTTCTCAGGTTCAACAACAACCTCATCCACATGCCCAAACCCAACCTCAACCTCTATCTCATTCACAAGTGCAGCCACAGGCGCAGCCTCAACATCATCCCCAGCCTCATCCACAATTCCGCCCTCCTCAGCCCAACCAGCCCCCAATTCCGAATTCCCAGCCTCAGACCCCACTTCCACCGGCTCATGCAGTAACAGGTCATCACTCCTATCCGCAATCTCAGCCTCAAATGCAGCTGGTGGCCCCACAACAACATCCTATGCATATGCATCCTTCGAGTGGGTCTTTACCACCCCCAGCTCAAGTGCCAGGTCAGTTCCCGCAACAGCCAACTCAAATGCGGCCACCCCAGTCTCATGCACCATTGCCAAATCAACAACAATCAGCTTTGTTGCCTTCACAAGGTCAAGTCCCGAGCATCCCTTCTTCACAACAGCAGCAAATTCATCCTCATGCTCAGCGTCCTGTTATGAGGCCAAATCATCCACCAGTACCCCAGCAATATCTGCAGCAGCAGCAGCAGCCTTTTCCTTCGCAAGCAGTGGGTCCAGTTCAGAATCAATTACACCAGCATGGCCATTTTGGACAGCAGCAGCAGCCCATACAGTCTCAGTTACGCCCACCGGGTCCACCTCAGTCAATGCCGCAAAATTCTCATGGCCATCTCCAGCCGCAGCAGAATGCTGTGTTGGCTCATGGCATGCAACCCCAGCAGTTTCAAAGTTATGTAGGAAGACCTGTGATGCCAAATCAGGGAATGCAGTCACAGGCCTTTCCACAGGACAGGCCCATGCAGCTTAGTTCAAATCAAGCTTTAGTGAATCAGAATTTTGCAAACAGGCCCAACAACCAACAGCAATCGTCTGCAATGCCCGAGAGGCAAGGTGATCATATATCCGAGAGAAGTGTAGCTATGAGAATTGGAACATCATCTCAGAAGACTGCCGAAAAGGATGCAAATGGTCCTGGAGCTGGTTTGGTTGAAGTAAAGGCTGTGAAACCTGAAGCAGACATGAATAGTGAACAGAAACCCATAGTTGAAGGTGAAGGTAAATCTATGCAAGGTGAAACATCTGCCAAAGATGCAGACTCTGTTGTTCATGCAGTGAAAGATGGCTCAGGTGAGCTTGTAAACAAGCAAATAGTGAAGGAAGAGGGCACTGAGAATACATTGGGGCCTTCATGTGGGGGCAAATTGGCTGAAATTGTGTCTTTGGAGGGGAAAGACGGCCCGAATGTTGCATGTAAAGCAGATGTCCCCTTGGTAGATGGTCCTTCATTGCGGCAAGCAGAATCTCTCGAGGGACAGAAGGTGACATTGTCGGAAAATGCTGCAAATGTGAGCTTGAAGGCCACTGCTGGTTCTGACAAGGGTACAGTAGCAGTTCCTGCTTCCAAAACTGATGCTTCAGTTCAGAATACTATTTCCCAGGGCAATTCACAGGCTACTCATATCGCTAGAGATCCTATGCAACATGGTTATCAGGAAAGAAATTTGAGCCAACCCCAGGTTACTCCTCAAGGTTCTGGTATTGAAGAATTTGGTGGCTTACAGGGGAAGGGATTTGTGCACACTTCTCATCAGTTACCTCCAATGCCTCATGGGCCTTCCACTCCTCATCAGAGACCTGCGGTCCCTTCGATGTTACCGATGGCGCCTCCAGGACCCCCACTTCATGCACAATTGCCAGGGCAACCACCCGTGCCATTGAGGCCTCAGGCACCTGGACTTTTGCCTCAGCCTGGACAGTCATTAAACCCACAGGAGCATTTCCAGCCACCGGTGCTGAATCAGTCTCAAGGTCCTTTTCATTCAGACATTGCCGTCGGGAGGGGCCCTGGACCTGATCATTTTGGTCACTCATATAGAACTTATGATATGCATTCTAGCACTCCTCAAGGGCCAGTACTTAGTGCTGTACATCCCGGTCCTATTGCTCCTCAAGTTGGTCTGATGGGAAGAGCACCACCACATGGTCCTGAAGGTCAGTTTGGTCTGCAGCGTCCTACCAATCCAGTGGATACTAAAATGCTCCCAAATCAGAGACCACATCTCTTCGATGGCAGACAATTGGACTCGCATCCTCCAGGGTCTTTGGAGAGGGGCCCATTTGGGCAGCTTCCTGGTAATGAATCAAATATGAGGAGAATTAATGGGGCGCCAGGCCTTGAATCTTTGCGGGATGAAAGGTTCAACTCCGTGACTGATGAACGTTTAAATGCTTTTGCAATGGAGCCCACTCGACGCTTTGACCAAGGTGAGTTCGAAGATCTCAGAAAATTCCCTAGACCTCCTCATTTGGAGACTGAGCATGCTCCCAAATTTGGTAGTGTTTTTTCCTCATCAAGGCCAATTAACTCGGGTGCTCATGCATTTGGTGTGGATGCAGTATCAAGGCCTCTTGACATGGCACCCCGTGGGTACAATTATGATGCTGGAGAACGAGCAATGGGAGTTGGTCTTCATGATGATAACCGTGGTTGGATGGATTCCACTCATTCTCATCCAGATTTTCTTGGACCAGTTTCTGGATTTGGTCGGCATCAAATGGAGCGGTTGACTCCAAGAAGTCCAGGTAGAGAATACCCTGGTATTCCATCTCGTGGATTTGGAGGCCGCCCACATGGCCAATCAGGTCTTGATGATATTGATAGCAGGGAACCTCGTTCATTTGGTGAGGGATCCAGATCTTTTAACCCACCTTCAGATCCAGTCGGCAATTCGTTTCATGAAACTAGGTTTCCCACTTTGCCTGGCCGCATGCGGAAAGGCGAGCTTGATGGTTCGGGGAATTTGCGAATGGATGAGCATTTGGCATTTGGTCCTCAGAACAATTGGAGGGGTGGAGACTTAATGGGGCAGGAGATTCCGCCTAGCCACTTGCGGAGGGGTGAGCTTTTGGGCCCTCGGAATTTGCAGAGTCATTCGCATTTGGGAGAGCCAACTGGCTTTGGGGCTTTTTCTGGTCATTCACGCATGGGGGAATTGGCTGGGCCTGGGAACTTCTCCCATCATCCACCTTTCAGTGAGTCATTCGGAGGCAACCAGTCAAGTCATCCACGTCTTGGTGAGCCTGGGTTTAGGAGCAGCTACTCCCTCCAGGGATTTCCGAATGAGGGTGGACTATATGCAGTTAGTATTTATATCTCTGATCTCTTAAAATTTTATGCTGCTTATGGCCATTTTTTTTTTTTTGCTTTCTTATTTGTTGGTGTGGTGCGAAGAGAGATCAGAACTAGAATCATGGATTTGTTTCTGCAATGCATATGTGTACACTAGATGTATATATTTTGTCACATTAATTTTTTCAGGGTGACATGGATCCCTTTGATAAATCAAGAAAGAGGAAGCCATGGAGCACAGGATGGTGTCGTATCTGTAAAATTGATTGTGAAACAGTTGAAGGTCTGGACCTGCATTCACAGACAAGGGAACACCAGAAGATGACAATGGATATGGTTATAAGCATCAAGCAGCAGAATTCAAAGAAACAGAAGTAAGTTATATGGATTGTGTAAGACATCATTAATTTTTTGTTCAGAAGTCATTATAGTTTTGGCCTATTTTGTAGGACTTCTAACAAGCATTCTGCACTAGAAGAGGCAAGCAAGCCAAGAAATGCTGGTTTTGAGGGTCGTGGCAATAAACCTTAAGCTGTGTCGATAATTGGGACTCGAGGTGTCATAGTTGGCTTGGGATTATAGTTGTCTCAAGTATTTTTACGTTTAGTCAAATAGGTGATTCACCCTTCTATGTCTCTTTTCTGCTTTCGGGGTCGTTTATGCTAGCTTTCTCATTTCAGGTTGCTGCCTTGTTATTGGAGAGGGTTTTGTGGAACTGAAGTTTCAGTGCAGTTAAGTTTGTTATGCTTATGATTTTGACATTTTAATTTTCTATTCGGATAGTTTTATGTCAAATTAGCAACATTATCGGAGGTGTTACTGCACTTTTCAGTTAATGGATCGATTTGTAGTTCTTTGTATGGAAAATGTGTTCTTGCCCATAGATGAGGATGTTTTGATTGTTTTAACAGTTGAATTGTGTAACATTCACGTGAGTTGAATTACCTGTGTCATATGGGATTTAGGCAGATTGTAACTGCGCTTCTATCCATTAGAAATCTTAGAGAGGATATCCTTTGGTATAAGTAAGGGGGAAAGCTACATTCCTTAAAAAGTTGCCATGCATATAAAAGTTTAGATAACTTTATGTCTAGCCTCGCACTGGTAGTTTTCTTCTGGTATGGAAACTGTCCAAAGTTGTTTGTTGCTTTTCTCATCGTGTTCTGATTTCAGCTCGCTATTTGAGGAACAGGTTAATTGCCCATTTGAAGGTGGAAATCTTACGTGCCAATTAGGATTGCAAGATGAATTATTAACAAGACTCTTAGATTGTAGTTGATTATTCACCCCAAACTTCACTCACCTCTCCCCTTAGTTCTGTCTGCCCCTCCAGCATGTGATACCAAATTGGCCATGAGCTACATTTGCACTAGAAATATTGGAGATGAAGAAAATTAGAATGGGAATGATTGGACCTAAGAAGCACATACACGGGACATGGATACGACACGGACACGTTGACACGAAATTTTTCAAAAAAGTAGGACACGGGCATGTTCGGGGACATGTTTATATATATATATATATATATATATATATATATATTCATGTGTTAAAATAAATATATTTTGAATAATAATCATTCAATTCATCATTTTCTTAATTCTAACAATTCACATCATGATAGCATCAAATAAAAAATCAAATATCACATATACCGATACATATTCATCATAAACATCCTTGATTCAACAATCAATGCCTATTACAATTTTCATTTTTAAAAATTCCCCACTTTGTAAATTCTCATCAATTTTAGCGTGATTCAATTTTGTAACCCTATTTTTCATCACATTACTTTCGTATAGAATATTTAAAATTTGTGTATAATTTTGTAATCGTGCCCGAAATTATGTTTTATCCATGTCCTATGTTCATGTAGTGATTAGAATTCTTTTTATATCATTTGACCCATATTTCTCTAAAATTACAAAAATAACTTAATTATAAAGTTGTCTGACAAGTTTTCAAAAATTTGAAAAAAAATCTTAATACATGTCCTCTAGTGTGTACCCAGCGTGTCAGTCGCGTGTCACTAATGTGTCTTGAAAAAATTTAACAATAAAAAAATTGGAGAGTCGTTTTAGTGTGTCCGACACATGTCCGAGCATGTCTGTGTCCTAGACGTAATCAACACCAACACTTTAGCAAAAATGAAGTGCACGTGCTTCCTAGGACTGGATATATATGATGAACCGGAGGAAGTGTTGCATGATTAGAAGGGATAGAACAACCTTGAGAAGGTGACCGAGGTAATAAATTTTTGAATAATAACTGATTCTTAGGCAATTCTTTAGCTACTTCACTGATTATTTGCAAATCTTCATTTTAGTTTTGCTGATTTGTTGCAATTTTGTAGTTGTAGTGATGGCTTTCTTTTTTTTTTGGCTAATTATACAGTCTGTGTGGTTCTGACCTTATCAAGGTGAAGATTCTTTTATAAATACATTTGGACTTTTTAACACCGGAAAAAATCTTATTTACAAGAGATAATTTAGAAACTAGAACGCCTTGCCATTTTACATCGGTTGTCTCATAAGTTTTTCTCTATGGAGTCTGACAATCATTTTCTGGCATAGTATTGAGTTACATGGCAATCAGGATTTTTATAACTAGCCCCTTCCCTCCCCTCCCCAAAAAAATAAAAATAAAAACACCACCACAACCCAAACACAACCCAAAGAAAACAATGGCACTGCCTATGTTTCGACTGTAGTAATGTTGCTTCTCATGGAAGGAGGGCAATAAGTGAGGAAGATGGTCTAAAGTTTGTACTGTTTCTTAAAAAATATACAAACAATATATCGTAGAGAATAGGAATTAAGAGATAATAAACACATGTTTAATTGAAAAAGCTTCCACACCAATCTGTTTCACATTAGTTTCAAGGTAAATAAGGGAGCTCGAATTTATAAAATTAGTTGTACTTATGTTAGTTCCTCTTCTGGGGATAAAATGTCGTGCCCTATGTGTTTTGTATTTTTATGGGTGACTACATTTAGGCATCTAGAAAAGTTTGCATTTGATCTATGGAAAGTTTATATTAACTGCATTTGTGAATGCAAGCTGAACTGTGGAGTACTGAAAAGGATATATGGACACTTAGAAAAATATGGGATTTGCTATCCAAAAAATAATTCGAAGATGACTAAGAAACCTATAGAAATCCAAAGGTATACAGTATTATACTGGTTGGAAAATATTAAAGGGGAAGATGCACTACTTCGTTGTAACTAAACTCATTTCAGAGCTATAGAATCTTCCCCTGTGACAACTGTGCTATAATTGGAATTGGCTTCTTCCATTTAATATTTTCGCAAGGCAGTACGGAATATTCTATTGAAACTTATGAATACTGCAACTTTTTGAACTTTTATTGTGAGTCATTGGCTTTGTGCTGCTGCATAAATAGAAGCATTGAAATGCTGTTAAAAAATGTGATTCTCCAAAAAATTCCCATTTCCTCAGACTGGAATACCCTTTTTCTTGCCTGAACTGCACAATGGGCTTTTTCTTACATAAAGCAGATGTTAGTATGGCAATGTACTAAGTGTAAGTTGGTTTCTGTTAGGACATGGCCTCTTCTCTGTCTTGGTCCTCTCTCTCTAATATATATATATGTGTGTGTGTGAGTGTGTGTGGCTGCAAGCCATTCTCTCCTCTGTTCTTTACAGCTGTTTGGCTCTTCCCCAGGTCACTGTTGCTCTTTCCTCCCTCTCTCCATTGGTTAGTATCCTTGGACTCTATTCTTCTCAATCTCTCCTTGCCCACCACGACCTCTTTCCCTAATCCAACCCCTAGAATATACAATTATCAATCTAAAGATCTCATACAATATATATAGATACTAGCAATAACCCCATGTCTGAAGACACTTTGTAATACTAAAAAGTGATCAACATTTTAAATTAATTTTTTTATTTAATCATGCAATTTAAAATTAAATTAACAAAAATAAAAAAGAAAGAGGTAGGGGGTGGGAGAAGAGAGGTATAAATGTGAATTGGTAGGGTTGTCTAGCGTTGGGGGTCGCATAATGAAAATTATGTTTTTGATCGGGAAAAGAAATTTTGGGATGAATTTTATATCATTGGATAAAAGTAGATGAAAATTGAATTAATTTTGACTGTAGTTGTGCTTTATAAGTTGAGAATTTAACTTTCTAACTATAATATTACACACATCAATGTGTGTGTGTGTGTATATATATATATTTAGTCTGGGATTCGGGTGTGATTTAAAGGTTTTTGATTCCAGATTTGTGCGCAGATTTATATCTATTTTATTTTTTATGAAAATTTGGATTGGGTAGTTGGATATTGTCGGATAGATTGAAAACTTGTGATTTTAGTACAAAGTCTGAAGCATGTAACAAATATATTTAATTCTAACAAAATTTTGTCAGATTTTTTGGTAATAATAATCAAAACACGCGTTTAGGAACTTTGGGTTTGAGGATACATGTGTAAACTGTGAAAATTCATGTTTTCACGTCTAAATCCTATCATAGGGTCCAATAGTGTTTGAATCTACCAAGGAACTATAAGATTTGTATCACGGAATAGGTAAAGAACCATGATCTTTCATGTGGTGCGTCAATGCCTAAGATTGGGAAAGAAAACCCTACTTTTTTTCAGAAGTCCAAAACCCTAGGCCTTGAATCCATCAAGAGATCCCAATTTCTTTAGCGTTTCTCCCATTTTCCCTCTCTAGAATTATCCTCTTTCTCTCTCTAGAATTATCCTCTTTCTCTCTCTAGAATATGTCTAGGTTTTTAAGAATAAAAGAAAAATGAGAAAAATCATTATTTGAGGGTTTTTATAGTGTCAAAAACGGATTTAAAATGAATTTTAAATGTTAGAATTCGTGCGGTGCATGAGCAAGGTGTCAGATAGTGCTCCAGCGCTAAGCTAGCACCAGCTATTGGAATTTTTTGTCTTGGCATTTGGCATTTTTAAGAGCCCGTCTTGAGCGGCATTGCTCCCGCTTGAGCCCTCTCCTATCTCATCCCAATGTGCCAAAATTACTTTATAAACACCTCCAAACACAATCCTAACCTTCTAAATCATTCCAGTTGGCATATAAACTTAAGAAAATATATACTTTATCAACCTCTCCTATGGATTTAATCATGGATACATGTCACACAAAACAAGGTACTGAAATTTTATTTGAAACTTATCACAACTTACTATAAAATTTATAATAATTAATTTACAATTTTGAATCTTACATCTTCACAGTAGAAATTATGTAAAAATAGAATTCATTATGATATGCAATCATATAGCTAGTAGATAAGAGTTTCCAACATAACAGGCTCTGAACATTGAGAACTTTTTCTATCCAGTTTGTGAGCCATATAAGATTATCATTTCACACCAAATTTTGGGATAGGTGACGGCATGCAGCGCTTCATCCCTTTCCTTGTACCGAAATCAAAATGAGTAATGATCTTGGCAAGGTTGACCCGTATCTCAACATAAGTGGGTATTCTGTTAAATGGCTGCTGTTAGGGGATGTATATTTGTGGTGGTCGATGCCTGTGCTTTGTTAGTGCGGCTTTATCAAGGCTCTGAGGTGACTATATGTATCACATATTGGATAATCTTTTGTTCTTTTGTAACACATAGCTGGTCTTTAGGGTAGTTCTCCCACCAACCGTTATAATCATAGGTTCCACTTTTTAGTCATGTAGAGAGGTTATTACTAGATCTGATTTGATTTTAAATTTAGTGAAGGATTGCAATTGTTTTTTTTTATATTCCTTTAGTAATTTCACTAAATTAAGGCCTACATTGTAATGTTTTGGCAAGTTATTTCAATTATTGAGGCCAAGTTTAAAGTTGATGTTTTTTTTTTTTTTGGTTGAATTCTCTTTTTTATAATACATCTTTTCAATTCAACCTGTCTTTTTTCGGTGAAGCAGACAAGAAAATGGCTGAAAGAGCAGAAAGGTTTGCTTGCAACTTTTTGTGGTAAGAAAATGTTTAACACACCAACTTTGAGTAGTAGAAAAATTTGCTACTGGCTATGTGTTTGTGAAATTGTTGACTTGTTGGCAAAATATAGTACTTTTGTTGCCTAAACAGCCCAGTTTAAATCTGTAACCAGTTTTGAACATCTTGATGATTATCTTATGTTCAAAAATTAGGGTAATGTATTTTCATAAGTATTTTAAGAAAAACTGAAGTTAATGCGTGTGCCCTGTTAGCTGTTTTAGATTTAAGTACAGCATACTAGGATGTTGGAGAGTTTGTAGCCGATAGGTGGAGTTTGAAACCTTGTATTTTAGGGCAAGCATTGTTTTGATGTTGCAAACCTCAAGCAGTAAATTCAATCTCTGGTAACTGTGTTAGGTTTCTTAGATAGTGTGATATGGTGTTTATTTATTTATTTTCTCTGATTGTTGCAAGAATTGTAAATGATTTCAATTTTTCATCTTCCTAAAATGTATAGCCTGTGTTTTGGTATGTGATGTCATCTGCTGTCATGTTTTTATCCCTTTTTGGCTTATTAATGGATGGAAACTATAGAATAATCATTTTAGAAGGCTACTGTAGAAATGGTGCTTAGGTTGGTTGGGAAAAATTTTGTTCTGCTTGGACATTATATTTGGTAGGTTGGCTCTCTGTTTACAATTTTGATGCAGTACTGAATTTCATTGGTTGTGCAAATGTTGCGGCTTCATCTCCTAGAATGCAATACGATGACCCTTTATCCTGATGAAGCCAGAAGATGACAGTGGAGAGGATGATTTAAGGGTTAGAGTTTAGAGTTTTTTTCACCCCGTCTAATGTATATAAAGTCAGGACTTGGGATTCTGAGAGAAAAGGTTTCAATAGAGCATAATTGAACTCAATCTTTAGCACAAACAGCAGGAGTCGAGCTTGAAAGGTTCTTTCACTGATTGGGGAAAGATTGCCACTTGTGAGGTGATGGAGGAACATCACATAGAGTTCCTTCCTGTCGTAAGTAATGACTTTTTTTAGGCCTTCAAGGTTTAGTCAATATGGAACTTTATGTACTTCTTACGTAATTGACCCTTATTATTTGATTTAAAGCTCTGCTGGTGCATGATTGAATTGAGAGCACCACATCTCTTTTAATGATTCATTATCTTTAACACCTTTATCATTTGCTGTGGTCTTATTTCTCTCGCCTAGATTACATGGAGTGATGTTTTTATGCTGTGTGAGAGTATAGGTTGATGACACTACATGTCCGAATACCAAAATTTTCCATGCATGTGGTTCAAATTGCTTGGAGGTTGCTTCAGATAGAGCAGACGCTTGAGAGGTATGGGAAGTATTTATGAAAACCACAGGGAATGTGGCTATTCACAGGGGCCTTCCATCAAATTTAAAGTTTTGGGTTTTTCCACCATTGACTGAGTCACTCCTTGGCAGAAAACTAGATAAACTAGGGCATTTATTAAGCTGATAAGTTTGGTAGTTTATGGACTGTTATCATTTGATGTTAAGAGGAAGGCACTAGCAGCTGTGGAAAACAAGACCTTAATTATCGAAAACCCAACAACTATTGATTTTGGTAGTATATGCACTTCTATCATCTGATTTTGAGAGGAAGGTACAAAATTTATTTAGTGTTCACTTCTCACTTTTACATTCTCTTGTATGCACACTAGCAGCAGCTAGGAAAACAAGACCTTAATTATTGTGGTATGTAAAGGTTTCTAACCATAATCTCTCGGTCTGAATCCAGACTTATATTGTGGCGAACTCATTCACTGGGTTTTTACCCAGCCTGTAAGTGCAGTATTTCCCAACCACCTTTCTCTTTATTCTTAGGTAGTTAACTCCTTTGTCCGGGTTAATTTAGATTTGCTTTATTAACCTGTTGTGGAGAAACTAATTAGTTCATGTAATAGGGGCTCTTGTAGTGCTGATTGGATGGAATTTGTAAACTAGTTCTCCATTGCCTTAGTTCTGTTTACAAGTGGAATTTGTTTATACTATGAGGAGAATGGGATGGAGAGAGAAAGAGATGGAGAGAGAGAGATAGATAGAGAGAGAGAGAGAGAGAGGCGCCTTTGACTTGGAGAGTGTTGCTTAGCATGTATGCTCTGTTACTCGTCCTTCTTTTCTTATGGGTTAACTGAAATAAAGGTCGCTATAATTGAGATTTAACTTAGATGAGAAGTCTACTAGTTTTGAAAGTCCATGGCGCATCTTAGCAGTTATATGACTGTCATTCTATTTCTTCTTCTTGTTGATTATGTAGCAGCTTCCTTTTTTAACTGATATTTTGGCTTATATTATTGCGATAGCATGATATAGGTTTTCATGGACCCTTTTATCAAAGATATATCTTTTTGTTGTAATTTCGGTATTTTAGAAGTTCCTCTCGGAATATAAATTGGAACAGCCGGCTTAAAATAATGAGTAAGAATTGGGGTGATAAATAACTGGATACTATGTTTTTCTAGATTTTTTCGAGGATGAGCTAACTAAAATTCCTATTGTCTTTTTTGTCGCGGGGGGGACACCAAACACACACCAAAAAAAAAAAGAAAGAGAGACTTTCTGAGTGCACTTCAGCAGAAACACACTAGCAGTCTAGCACAAATGTGAATTTTATTTACTGCAGTTGATTCTTGATAGATTTATTTAGTTTTGAACTTTAGAAGATATTTATGTTTCTGGAACTTATTCACTGCATTTTCTTTGTGCCAAATGATGGGGGATAGTCCTTTCTTTGATGCGATAATCTTGGCCTTCAAACCCTGATTCCTCATTTTGTATACAGTCATATTGCATCATTCAATGACAGCAGATGTTTGTATGTGTGGGGTTCAGTGGAATAATTTGTTGCAGATGTTTGATGTCATGTGTGTTTGTAAGTGTATTGTGGACTTTAATTGCATGACTAACACTGCCATGTTTGCATTCATCTAATCTGTACTGTTATCAATTTCCTTCCCAGGCAGATGGTCAATGCGATTGTGTGTTTGTCTGAGTTCTGAAAATTTCTTTTTTGTTTTTTGGCCGTAGGGGCAATTGATGACTGTAATTCAAGCTTTTCCAAACTCCTCCCACCTCTTTCTAGGAAGTAACTTCTTGAGGATACTAACCATTGCTTTTAATTAAATGATGGATCTCTCAAACTTCGAGTGTATTGTGTTTTAGTGTCTAGTGTTTAAATAGTCAGTACCAAGTCTAGATAAAAGGAAAAAGGTTGCATTCGATAGTTGACAACTAGCTAATACTTAGACAAACCCAATATGAACCTGAATCCAAAAAAATATACTCTATCCTTGATAGAGGACAATGAAGATGGCAGTTTTACCTTTTTATCCTTTGTTGATTTATAATTATTGATTAAAAAATAATAAAATAAAAATAAAAAATAAAAAATATAATAATTTTAAAACATATCATTCTTTTATGGGAAAATTACCAATAAGTATTACTTTTCCCTACAATTATCCTTGAAATTCTATCATTTTTGTTTTATATCAATGAAGTGCTAATCTTGATATTTTATCTCAAAGAAGTCCTAAATTCCATAAAGACTGTATTTTATTCCCATTCTATCCTTCTCTTGATAAATATTGACATATAAGGTATTGGAGATATAATAACATTAGTCATCTTCTATTCATACATACCCCGACTTCTTGAGCTTTTAAATTATGTATTGACTACTTGATAATTTATGAAAAATCTAATTAATAATTTTTACAATTGTCATTATGAGATTCAACAGACGGTTTTGGACCGTATGTCTTTTTCGAAAAACAAGAGTTTCATGGTAAAAACTCTATTGCTTTGTGATTTTAGAATTGTGATTCTAGTGAATACTATTACTTAAACAAAAATTGAGCATCCATATGTCTATCATTGTAGCTTCAATAAAAAATTGACATTATTTATTGAAAAAAATAAATAAATTAACTCATGAAATAGGATGACAACTGTACACTCAAAAAAATATAAAATAAAATAAAATAAAAGTTGATACAACAAGAAGAATAAAAGGGTTTTGGTAAGTAGAGGGTAAAGACAAAATTGGAATATAATAAAATTAGGATTTAATTGAAATAAAATATTAATAATAGGACATCGTTTATATAAACTAAAAAATGATAGGATTTAATAGATGTTTCTTAGGAAAAGTAATACTTATTGATAATTTTTCTTTCTTTTATTGAATAAAAAATAAAGATATGGTATCAACAAATAGCATTGCATTTTGGTAATGTAATAAGACTCATTGTGCCATTTGGTTGCCCCAAACATCTGACTTCATTTTCTAACTGAAATGGAATATTGCTACCGAAATTGCATCGTATATCCAAAATAGGCCTAAGAAGACATGATCCCAAGCTCATACTTGACATGTCCCCCCTCTTGTCCATCACATTCCTGCATTTACGATTCATGTAACGGTATTGATTCTCTTAAAAGGTGTTCTGTTTGCTTGTAGCTCCTGTTTGATATTGGATAAAGCACCAAACAAAAAGGGGAGAGTGTATTTCTTCCCTTCAAGAATGGAAAATCTAACCAAAAGGACCATAAGAGATGGGAAATAAATTTGCGCTTCAGAGGAACGAATAAATAGTAAATTGAATCTAAATTTGGTTAAAAAACTAAGTTGTTGTAAAGTTGAAATCTGAATAGCTTGGAAAATGTGTGGTGTCTTTTACATGATATAACATCATTGAATTGATGGTAGCCTCATGGTTCATTAGTGAATATTGACATGGTCATTCAGAACATGTAGTTGGGAAGCAGAATTGTGTAGTTAGTCCCAATAAATTCCAAAAGATGTTGGTAAATGTGTGATCGACAGCCTTTTGACTGTAGCATCCCATTTTACGTGTAAAGTCTTATAATAATGCTTTTGATATACCTTCCCTTGCAAAATAGACCGTCGGATCAAAATTAGGATACGTAATTTTTTAGATCAGACAACACCAAACATTTTCAACTTAAGCGTATGGTAATTTTTGAATTGAAAATATTGTGTGCGAAGGAATCACCATGCAGAGATTGGCTTTTCTTTGAACTTTTGTTATCATTTTAGATGTCTGGCTGTTGCTTCCAGCTTAATAATTTATTCTTCAGCATGTGGATTNTTTGTTATCATTTTAGATGTCTGGCTGTTGCTTCCAGCTTAATAATTTATTCTTCAGCATGTGGATTGACTTTCTATTGGCTTATCCTCTCGGAAAACGTTGATAACTGTACTAAACGGAGGTATCTAAGTTTCGGAAATTACCAACATTAGCTGCTTCCTCAATTAATTGTGAATGCTGCTCTGCTATTCCTGATGGAAGTTACGTAGTTATGTTCACTCTAATATGTATGCTGCGTTTGTTAGTTTTATGGGTTGTGATCCTCTTACAAGAAAACAACTATTTCTTTTTCACAGAATTGATTCCCACGCCCATTTCACATTATTAATCATATTCGTGCCAAATCTAGCAATTCACCATATTGTTGTAATTTTTTTTTACCAGTGTCTTAATGCAGTGTAGTTGTGATATTAGGCTCCTTTAGGTATTTTGCCAGTTATCCTGTGGTTGCAAATATTTGCCTACAGACAGACTTAGAATCATCCGTGAGATGCATTTCCCCAACTTGATTTCCAAGGGTTTCCCTTTAATGAAGCAAAACCTATGTCAGGATTTTGTAAAGATGATTGAGAATCTGTTCTTTTTATTAGATCTTCTCGAATTTTAAGCATATGCCAGAAAGAGGATTGCAAAACAGTTGGATTCCTATGACGGTATGTATGTAAGGCTGTGCTATGGGTGGGATGAAGTTGGTTTCTTCTAGACTGCTGGGCGATTGGTAATTTGTTTTGTTTCGGGAAATCTTGCCTCGTTCTCATTAGAATGCCTGTGAATTTTAATGCTAATGCCCCCTTGAAGTGTCTCCATGTTGCAAGGTTTTTCTTTGACCTCTTTCTCTTGCATTTGGATGTCAAGAGGTATAGTGGCCTGAAAGTTTGTGAAATTCTATGAATTATGGCCAGAGTCGAGTTTCGACCGAGTGTTTTTCTGTTGTCGAGAGCTTCTTGTTTTCGTCTTGTGCAATCACACGGAAGAAATAAAAGGGCCAGAAAAGAAGAGCGAACGCCTTAGTCGAAATTTAGTCGGGTGGCTGGTTTCTGGTTGGTGAGATGGACTTTTATAGGAATACTGCTGCTGAAGTGCAATTGTTTTGGCAAAGAGTTTCATCATGTACTTCAGTATTTGCTGTAAAATTATTGACTGATGATGGGCAATAAAGGAATTTTGTGTATATTAATATTGCCAGCATCATTTACCATTTCCTTTCGAATTTTTAAATGTAATTTGTGACGGCTTTTTGTTTCCAAATTTACACTTGCCAACCAAGGAGTTTTTGATAGGACTGAGCCAAACGACGCCGTGGGTTCTAAATGGGTCTTAATTGGCAATGTCCAGCTGTTATTGAAGTGGGTATATTAAAAGTCTGAAAAATTTACCTTGCCCAGCAGTAGAAACACAGTAAAAAAGAGAAGTTAGACCATCTCCAGTTCTTATGCAAATTCGTACCCTATTTTAGGTTAAAAAAAA
>CAUOFW020001680.1:772137-839007 GCA_963454935.2 Ilex paraguariensis | reverse complement strand
GGTTCAGTGTCATCTCCTAAATATGGAGTTGAATAACAATATTCAATATGATTTGATTTAGGAGGATTACCAGTTGAATGAGTTTTTACTCTCTTATTGTTGGTGAGATTATCAGTCCATTTTCACTCCATTCTTAATATATTCCAATAATTCTTGTATTGAAATTGTCTTCTAATGATTTTAGCAAATATTTCTTTTGCTTCATCAACTTGAAAAAACATATGAAATCATTTAGTCAATAGNTCCAATAATTCTTGTATTGAAATTGTCTTCTAATGATTTTAGCAAATATTTCTTTTGCTTCATCAACTTGAAAAAACATATGAAATCATTTAGTCAATAGTTCAAATATCAAATCATAGTAGTGTCTATCTAAAAAAGCTCAATCATTACATTATTTTGCTCGGTGTGTCTATTTTGTCGCAATCTTTTAATTTGACTATAAGAATCGACAAATTTGCCACATTTTGCATTTATATCAATCCAACGGCTTTTAATAAAAGTTTGCGAACGTTCTTCTTGATTGCCTCCATGAAGTTCTAAATATTTCAATATTTTATGCCAGAGAGTACCACTTTGTTGTTCATTCCTCGTAATTGTATCTTTATTTGTGTTAAGCTATGCATACACAATTAATTTATCTTCTTTTAGAGAAAAGTTTTTTATTCTTTGCAATTTTCTCACTTTTGGAGGGGCTTCATTTTGTACTAGCACCAATACTGTGAGATTGGTCTGCATAACATCATTATATAAATAGGTGCTGTTCATAAGTAAATCAGTAAAAGAATCGTTAATTTATAAATCCATCTAAAAAAAAAAATTATAATCAATTTAAAGAATAAACATAAAATAATCAATTAAAAAATAAATAAAATCACCATTAATTAAAAAAAATTATAAATTAACACAAATAAATAAATAAACTAAAATTAAAATATTCAATTTAAATTACAAAAATTAATTTAATTAAAAAATCAATTTAAAGAAAAGCCAACCTCCTTCTCTTTTCCCTATCTCTATGCCTCCTTCTCTAGATATGCCATCACCAACCACAAGGTTTGAAGAAAAATCAAGAGCAGGGATCATAAACTTAGAACGATTTTCACGCAAGCTTTTTCAGCCTTTGATAAGTTTTCTCTTTCAAAATCTCTGTATTTTTATAAAATATTTTGGTTGAATAGAGCCGTTGAGTGGGAATAGTAGACTAGAATGACTCTTTGTAACCTCTCCTTTTTTCTCTCTAGAGTTTAAAAAATTGTCACCTCAAGAGTATTGTTGTCATTTTTTAACCCTTATGCCACCCCGAGAATGAAAAATTTTAAATTTAGAATGACATTTTGAAAATTACATGCAGTTATAAGGTGGGCCACCTTTGATACAACTTCCCTTTTTAGGTTCTATTCAAAATTCTAACTGTTTGTTTTCATTGTCATCGACAAAAGCTCCAATTCGACCCAACATTTACATAAAGATAGCATTACGACACTGAAGTAGTAGTTTAACAATATTTACTGTAAATTATTTAATTTGTTTGTCACTATTAATTTTAAAAACATTTTATTTTATTATTAAAATTTTACCCTGACATTGTACCCACAAAAAATACTGTAACTGAGATTCTAATATTTGAAACTGGATTCCAACACAAATCTCTTTCATTTTTTTTTGAAAGAAAACGGTGAGGGAGTATCGGAAAATGGCGACCATCGTCGCCAGCAGAGCAGCTTCAATGGAGAAAACGACCAGCTTCTTTCGACTCTCTTTCAATTTCTTCAGAAACTTTAGCTCTTCCACCACGACCATTAATACTACGACTTCGGCGGCGAGTGTTGGAACCAAGAATTCAAAGAGGAAGAATCTATTTGAGGTGGTTCAGTTTCTACCCAACTGGGGTATCGGGTACCAAATGGCCAAGACTCATTGGATCGGCGTTTCTTATCAGATCACTAGGATTAATCTCTACAGGGTCTCCCCCTAAATCCTCCTCTCTCGAAATATGCTTAAATTTATTTGGTTTTGTTTTATTCGGTTGGTCTTACTTTTGTTTTTAGGGTTTATGGATTTTGGGATGTTAGGGTGTATGAGCTTTTTGGGGTTTTTGCAGGACGGTAGACACGGGAAAGCTTGGGGAATTGTTCATAAGGACGGTGAGTTCTCACATTCTGATTTTTGATTTTTGTGTTTCTGCTTTGATGTTTAATTATAGGTTGGGTTGCTGATAAAATGTAAGTACGTAAAAGGAAAATGGAAGTCCTCATTATTGTGGTCATTTGTTGTTTTAATTGTTTATTGAGAAAAAGAAAAAAAAAGGGATGGATTGAGTCATTGACAAACGTGAGCCAAATGGTTATGTAATTGTTGTTCAAAGAGAAGGTTTTTGGTTTTCTTGTGGCTCAAACAGAGCTGTTCAAGCGTTAAAAATTGATTTTGATTCTTCTTTTTATGAACAGTTTTTCTTTCACTTTTTTGTGAACATGGTATTT
Source organism: Ilex paraguariensis (assembly GCA_963454935.2). Classification (NCBI taxonomy): domain Eukaryota; kingdom Viridiplantae; phylum Streptophyta; class Magnoliopsida; order Aquifoliales; family Aquifoliaceae; genus Ilex; species Ilex paraguariensis. Next base: position 836,524 of record CAUOFW020001680.1, on the reverse strand, counting down.
CTTGCACAGTTTTTCTTTCACAATTCAGAAAACATGTGTGATGTTGGGGCTATATATGGTTAATGATGGTAGATATACAATGTTTGTCTATTTTATTGGCAAAAATCAGTTTCTAAATATTTCTTTGGACTTCCACAAGTCATAATTCTTTTTATTGTTTCGGCAATTATGTTTTGGTAGTCCCATTTATGAAAGTTCTGGTGACCAACAACGCCTATGATGGATGAAATACCTTGTGTTCTTCCGGAAAAAGTAGTCTTAATGGGTTCTATGAATTTGGAAAACTTTGCCTGCACATCTTAACTCTTGAAAAGAAATACTGCAAGGAACAGAATGCATAAAAGGCTTCATTTCACATGCATTTTTAGCATATTTTTACAGTTTTACTTATTCTTTCTTTCTTTCTTTTCCTTTTTTTTTATCAAAAAATCCTAATAATCATACAAGAAGCCTTTTTATCACTGCCTTCTTGTGGTAAGAGAACCATTGTATATGCAGGCTATGCTCATGGGCATATGGAGCACATTGCATGAACTGACGAAAGAATTATATGGATGTCGGTTGTGGATGAGTATTGCCTTCCCTTTCTCAATCCCTAATTGGATATTGTTAGGGTAAAATAGAGTGAATTATAAATTTGTTGGTCCTTGTCAAAATGAAATGAGTACTATTTTTATTTACCTTCACGAAGATGATAAGTATGTTATGTTGATTTGACTTTCAAGTCAGCAATGTTCAAAAGAGATGGCTGGTGTAATCTCAATAATTATAAGTTTATAACTTGGTGCCAACATTCAGCGCACAAATTTAACAAGATATAGTACCATTGTCCATAGAAGGATGTGGGATTCTTTTAGAAGAACAAAAGTCCATGAACATGAGTAAAGACCACCCAAATGGTCTTGGACATCTGTAATGAGGTAGCAATTGAAGAGATACCTGTGAACTTACATAAGAATACAAAATGAATGGAAAAGCTGAGGAATTTTGGGGATTAGTGATTCGCAAATTCATGTCACTGATGAAACATTTCAAGATGTGGCTTCAACCTTATATACATATAATTTGCCCCCCCCCCCATCTTGGGCTGGATGTATCCATGCAATGAACATAGCTGAAATGGCGATGATTAGACAATTAGGTAGGCGAAAAGGTCAGATGTAGGATGAATTCTGTTCGGCTAAAGATGCACAGGTGGCATATGTTCTACCAGGGCGTCCAAAGGAAATAAATGGCGAGAGGCAATCATCATTTTATGCCTAGTGAGATGGTATGCCATGGACATGATTAACCCAAGTATGTAAAATAACAGTTGTCTCTTGCTCAAACTTGAGTCAGGATGGCCCCAGGGGAGCAAGGGTAATATTCCATGCGTTGATTAAGGTTGCTTCTTCACAATAAAATTCCATTGTTTTATCAGGTTTTCTTATTTACAATGCTGAAATCAATGCTGTGTTGATCAAAGTTTCTGCCTGTAAATAGTTTTGTTTTGCCCTAATGCTATTAGTGAATTATGCAGGTTTGCCCACTGCAGATGCACCCAAGAAAATAAGTGGGGTTCATAAGCGCTGTTGGAGATACATTGCAAACTCAAAGACACCAGAAGAGAGCTTCCCAAAACCAGAACTTCAAGCTGCTTGATGCAATTTTTTTTCCCAAAATCATCAATTACTGGCTACCTGGCTGCTTTTACTCTCATGTTCTTCTTTCAGAAAGTTCATGCCATCAGATTGCATAGTCAATGCCGATGTATTCTTAGACCAGTTCAATTTCTGGGTGTCTGATGCTTTAGTGTAATACAACTCAATTGAGACTGCGGTTAGATTAATGAGATTTGCAGCAATCAATTGAGATTGCTGTTAGGTTAATGAGATTTGCCCTAGCTGAGAATGAACGTTAGATCTTTAACATTTCTCTTGCATGTTTTGTTGATGGGTAAGGATAATTTTTGTATATCCTTAGTCCGGATGATCGAGGGCTGGCACTAATAATTTGGTGCTCCCTCTCAGTAACACAAGCAGAAGATCATCCCCTTTTCACACAGTCGATGGTTGAACATCAGCTTCCGAATGTGCCATAACCAAAAATACATGAAGCCTCAAGTATTTATATCTCAAAGTTTATGTTCTCTGCCCAGAAGGAAACAGAAGACTTTGGATTTTTGTAATTGCAAAATGCCTGATTACTTGGACCCAAAAGGAAACAGAACTGTATAAATTTTGACCGTTATTTGAGGAAAGGTTCATTGATTATGGTTTTAATTGTCAGCCTCAAGCTAAGTGGGGGATTTACACTTCTTATTCTGTTCTGGACTCTGAAGGCATTTCACACTATTGGTGGCATTCTTCATGGTCATTTTCAATGCTTGTTAAGGAGGTTATGTCAAAATGAGTAAATTGCATTTGAACACATTTTTGTTGTTACTCTGAAGAAAAAAGTCACTATTTCCATGAAGACCACCTTCCTAAAATCGGAGTAATACGACCTATCATTTACAAATTTGAGATTTAAAACTTCATTGTACAATTCAATTTTAAACCATGTCAAACTAGTACAAAGCAAACAATATTGTATAATTTGAGTTTAATTAGATATTACACACACTAATAAAAATCTAGATTAGCCCGTTTAGTTGTAAGGCTTCCAAACATGTCCTTATCAAACACCAACGCCAAATCAACCAAGTATTGAGGCTGAATGCGAGTGGTTGCTTCTAGGTTCTGGTTTTGATATCCTGTCCCTGTTTGCCAAATTCTTAAATTGTCCCATTGTTTATAACAATATTATATTAATGTCAATTTTTTTTCAATTGAATTTCATGAATCTCTCCTCTATATATTAAGAAGAATACAAGTGTAGAAACCAAAGGATAAAGAATAATTCTATGTTGGTTCCGTTATGAACAAAATAGCTTTCGAATTATGTCATTTTGTCTTAGAATTTCACAAATCTCTCCTCTATATAAGCACCACAGTCTCTTAGCAAATTTTGTCAAAGAAACCAATTCTCTCTTGCATTCATCGAAATACCAAGAAACAAACCCCAACTCTTTCTAAAGGCACGCACAAAGCTTCTACACCAAAAATGGCATTGCTTGTCTTCCTAGTTTTCTCCCTGTTCCTCCAAGGAGCTTTTGGTACCCTCACTACCAGNAAGCTTCTACACCAAAAATGGCATTGCTTGTCTTCCTAGTTTTCTCCCTGTTCCTCCAAGGAGCTTTTGGTACCCTCACTACCAGTCTTCATTTTTCACCCAAGAGTCGCCAACAGCCAGGGCGTATCGGGATGACCACCTTCACGGGCCTTAATCAGATCAGCCCGACGGGCTTAACGAGCCAAAAACCACAGTCCATGTTCATGGCTGTTAGGCTCTTGGGTTGCCCATGAGACACCCATGGTGGATTGAGCGTGAGCTCGACCTACCGAGCTAATGAGCCAGTTTTTGTGGCACAAAACCGGGCTTTATTTTTACAGCTCCTTTTTTTTTCAGNGCCAGTCTCCATTTTTCACCCAAGAGTCGCCAACAGCCCGGGCCTATCGGAATGACCAACTTCACGGGCCTTAATCGGGTCAGCCCGAGGGCTTAACGAGCCGAAAACCACAGTCCATGTTCATGGCTGTTAGGCTCTTGGGTTGCCCACGAGACACCCATTGTGGATCGAGCCTGAGCTCGACCCACCGAGCTAATGGGCCAGTTTTTGTGGCACAAAACCGGGCTTTATTTTTACAGCTCCTTTTTTTTTCAGTATTACTAACGTTTTTTTTTTGTCTTCTTCTTCCTCTTCCGTCTCTGATGTATACTTTAGGTGAAATTATATGTGAGGAGTTGCCTGTTGGAATGTGCTCCTTATCAGTTGCATCTTCGGGAAAACGATGTTTGTTGGAAACTTCTGCAACAGCTGGTGGCACCATGGAATACCAATGCAAGACATCCGAGGTGATGGCAAACAACATGGCTGAATTGATCGAGAGTGATGGCTGCATAAGTGCTTGTGGGCTTGATAGGAACTCAGTCGGGATGTCGTCCGATTCCCTCCTTGACCCTCAATTCACCTCAAAGCTTTGCTCACCGGCTTGTTATCGGAACTGCCTCAACATTGTTGACCTCTACTACAATTTGGCTTCGGGAGAAGGTGATAGTTTTTGNTGTCGTCCGATTCCCTCCTTGACCCTCAATTCACCTCAAAGCTTTGCTCACCGGCTTGTTATCAGAACTGCCTCAACATTGTTGACCTCTACTACAATTTGGCTTCGGGAGAAGGTGATAGTTTTTGGCCTTGAACAAAAAAACATGCCCAAAAACATTTTTTGAGTAAAAAGTAAGGCAAAAAATTGTACAAAATCCGGTAACAAGCAGATAGAAAATTAATCAATTAACTCTTCTATCAGCACATTGTCGACAATCTATAACTAAACATTTATANTCAGTAAAAAGTAAGCCAAAAAATTGTACAGAATCCGGTAACAAGCAGATAGAAAATTAATCAATTAACTCTTCTATCAGCACATTGTCGACAATCTATAACTAAACATTTATATGAATTTTTTTTTTTTTTTGTATTTATAAGCAAGATTGATAGCTGAAAGGGTGTGCAATGGTGACAGGAGTGTTTTTGCCAGACTTGTGCGAGGCACAGCGAACCAATCCACNTTTTTTTTTTTTTTTGTATTTATAAGCAAGATTGATAGCTGAAAGGGTGTGTAATGGTGACAGGAGTGTTTTTGCCAGACTTGTGCGAGGCACAGCGAACCAATCCACGACATGCAATGAGCCAACTTCAGAGTTCTGGTGCAGCNACGACGTGCAATGAGCCAACTTCAGAGTTCTGGTGCAGCGTCTGGTCCGGCCTCTGCTGCTGCTAATGGTCCTGCCTCTTCTTTTGCTGAAGGTCCCATGTCTAGTGAATTGTTTGGATCCGTCGCTTGTGCTCCAGCTTCAATGTAATCGACGATGTATTTCCAGATGAAGTAGTTCAAATTCATCTCATGCGGATACAGTTGTTAACTGATGTACGAAAATATGTATCATTTTATGTTAGGAACTATTGGGAAAAAAACTGTTTTTATGAACATATTGAACATTTGCTCTATCATTTCTTGTGTTTTTCGATGAACAACCATTAGAACATTAAGAAATGAACTTGAATGGTAGCCAAAGATTATTGCAAATGGCGATCTTTCTAATTTATACCTTAAACCTCATGATTTTACCATGTAGATGGGACAAGTTGCACATATTCAGTACCGCAAATGAGCAAAAGTCCATTCATCTACTAAATGAGAGACCTGGCTTTTTGATTTTTTTTTTAAACCAAGGATCTTATGCCCAAACTACGATTTTTTGTATGCTTTAAGCTCATATTTAAATATCATACTCCACCGCAACCTGTGGCCGATACAACTGTATGTGATATTGGTTATTTTGGGTTATTCTACCCGATTTTAAAATACATTACAACAGCTTAAACAAAAAATTTACAAATATAGCGCGACGACTTTCTCTAACTAGGTGATCTGGGACAGGTTATGGACCCAATGCCTCACCAGCATCCTCAACTTGTTAAAATTTGCAGAGAATGCAGCCAGTTCAGCTGTATCCACTGATCACCATCCAACTCAGCCTCTTCTCCAGCTCAGCATGATCACGTAGAGCACACTAGAAGGATCTAGTAGAGCTCACTAGAAGAATCCAGAGGCATATGGAAACTGGCAGTTAGTTAGGAAAATTTCTCTTATGTGTAAAGCATTTAGATGAATAAGTTTTGATGTGCACTTGTAGCTAGTACAAATACAGACGTATGTACAGCAAAAAGGAATGAATGAGAATAATTCTCTTCTTCATCTCTTCTCTCCTTAACTTTCTGCATCTTGAGATTTTCAATATGGTATCAGAGCAGTAATGGCCAACACACCACATCCAAATCCCAACGATTCCTCTTACAGCAGTGATAATTCTGCAACCAATCCCAATCCAAAAGACCCTGCTAACTCATACCTCCTCAATCCAAATGATGGACCAGGTACCCTCCTTACCAGTCACCTTCTCATAGCAGAGAACTATCACTCTTGGGCCTGAACTGTTCGAAGAGCCTTTCGAATCAAAAGAAAATTGGGTTTCATCGATGGCACTCTCTGCAAACCAACAGACCCCAATGACCCTTTGATGGATCCTTGGCTTGAATGTAATGACATGGTTGTTACTTGGCTTCAAAATGCAATGTCCTTGGAAATAAAAAACAGTGTAGTATATGTTGAGACTGCACATGAGTTATGACTGGAACTAGAACAGAGGTTTGCTCAAAACAATGGACCAAGGATTTATGAGCTAAAGCGAGCAATCCATTCTCTCAGCCAAGGAAAAGATTTTGTAAGTTTATACTTCTCAAAACTCAAAGGATTATTGGATAAACTCTTGAATTTTGAATCCCTACCACAGTGTACATGTGGAGCAATGAAAACTGTTTTTGAAAACCAACAGATGGATTAGATTATGAAATTCCTCATAGGCCTGAGTGATTCTTTTGCAAACATTAAAGTACAAATCATTTTAATCAAACCATTGCCTGCATTAAGGGAAGTTTATGCTCTAGTCTGGCAGGAGGAAAAACGAAAACAACTCACTTTCTGGGGTCAATATGACTGACTCTCTTGCATTAGTAGCAAGAACTAATTTCATCACCAAGGAAAACAACAGGTATTCTGGTTCTCAAAAGAAAGAAAGACCTTATTGCACTCACTGCAAGATCCATGATCATTCAATAGAAAAATGTTTTAAAGCAAATCCAGAGTTAGAAATGCCATTCTGCACCTAATGCAATATCATTGGGCATTCTGTTGAGAAATGCTTCAAGCTTCATGGATATCCACCAGGTCACAAGATGCACAACAAGAACAAGAGTTTTACTACATCAGCTAATCAAACCAGCATAGTAAATCAAGAGCATCAGACATAAGGATCACAATCTGCAACCACTCAGGAACAATATCAGCATCTCATGGCCTTGCTTCAAATCAGAGCTGTGCATCGCTCTGTTAATCAAGTTCAGAGTAATCAAATTGATACTCAATCCACTGCTATGACTGGTATTATTTTCTATTTTTCAAATTCTGAAACCACCCTTTTAGATACCACCAAAATTCTTTGGGTAATAGATACAAGTGTAACAGATCATATGATCTGCAGCCCCTCCATTTATTCTTCTGCACCTATCAAACTTTCTTGCAAAGTTAAATTTCCTAATGGTGATTTATTAGAGGTAACACACATAGGGATTGTCAAAATCAATGATGTCATTACCCTAAAAAATGTGTGTGCATTCCATCTTTTAGGTTCAACTTTCTGTTAGCTAGAAAGTTGTCACAGGACCTCAATTGCTGCTTCTTATTTTTGCTAATGACCTCAATACCGGACCTTTCCACTTGGAGCACGATTGGGAAGGGTGAGGTTCACAATAGCTTGTACCAGCTCAAGATGACACCAACCTCCTCTACACTTTTTAATACACCTTTATCTTGTCTCTCTTGTAAACAGATTCCTATTTCAGCTTCAGTTTGTTCTCAGTCTGAGTATAATTTGTGGCATTGTAGACTGCGCCATCTCTCAAATTCAAGACTTGCTTTGTTGAAACATGATTGGTCAAATGTTCAATTCATCAATGACAAAATTCCCTGTTCAGTTTGTCCATTTGCCAAATTTTATAGGCTTCCATTTTTTGATAGAGAACATAAGTCACATAAACCTTTTGACTTGGTTCATTGTGATATATGGGGACCTAGCACACATATAGCCTATGATAGTTCAAGATATTTCCTCACCATTGTTGATGACTTTATAAGGTGCACATTGCTTTACTTAATGAAGGCAAAATCCCAAGCTAGACCATTTCTACAATCTTTTTGTTCCCTTATAGAAACCCAATTTCAATCCAAAGTCAAGACAATCAGGACTGATAAAGGAAATGAGTTTAGGATGGGAGAGTTCTTTATGAAAAAGGGAATTATTCATCAAACAAGTTGTGTAGAAATTCCTCAACAAAATGGTGTTGTTGAAAGGAAGCACCAACATATTCTCAATGTAGCGAGATCCCTCATGTTTCATTCAACAATTCTTGTTGATTTTTGGAATGATTGTGTGTTGACTGTAGCCTATCTGATAAACAGAACTCCTTCACCCAACCTGTAGAATCAATGCCCATATCAACTCCTCTTCAAAACCAAACCACCATATAAACATCTAAGGGTTTTTGGTTCCCTATGTTATGCTTCTACACTGAGACAAAGTAGACATAAGCTTGATCCTAGAGCTAGAAAATGTGTATTTCTATGATATCCTTTTGGAGTCAAAGGTTACAAGTTAATGGATCTAGAAACTCATTCAATTTTTCATTCAAGGGATGTTGTATTCCATGAAAATATTTTTCCTTATAAGACAGATCAGTCATCTTCACAAAGTTACTCTTCATTACCTCACTTCTTTGATGTTTCTTTATCACCCTCATTTGATCAAAATTTCTCAACAGAGGTTGTATCTATGCCTGTTCCAGCCCCCTCTAGTATCCTCGGAGTTCCCAGCAATCATCCACCAATTCACAACCTGAGTAAGAAGAATCTTCTTCTTCATCAGACAACAACAATTCCCCTTGTATTTCTATTCCTACAGAAAGACAGAGCAATCCTCCTTTTCATAGGACAGCTAGAACAAGAAGAAGACCAGAGTATTTGACAGATTATTACTAACATCAAGTTATTGTGCCTCACTCTTCTCAAACAAACTCCAACGACTCAAGTCATCTCTATTCCCTGTCATCATTCTTGTCATATGATAAACTTTCACATGAGTATGTTAGTTTTGCTACAACAATCCTAAATCATCATGAGCCTAATTCATATCAAGAAGCTGTAAAATTTTTGGAATGGCGTAAAGCCATGGATAATGAAATTGCAACTTTGGAGTATAACAATACTTGGGAACTCACAGATTTGCCAAAAGGGAAACATCCTATTGGTTCAAAATGGATGTACCAAGTAAAGTATAATTCAGATGGGACTGTGGAGAGGTATAAGGCTTGATTAGTGGCAAAAGGGTATACTCAACAAGAGGGACTTGACTATTATAAGACATTCTCCCCAGTAGTTAAGCTTGGAACAAATTGAATTCTACTAGCATTGGCTGCAGTCATGGGCTGATTTTTGCATCAATTCGATGTGAACAATGCATTTCTGCATGGGGAACTAGAAGAAGAAGTGTATATGTAGCCACCCCTTGGGTATTCTGTTAAAGGAGAGACCAAAGTTTGCAAGTTAAAGAAGAGTTTGTATGGGCTTAAGCAAGCATCCAGGCAATGGTATGTTAAGTTTTCATCATCTTTACTCAGTTATAGATTTACTCAGTCTCATTTAGATTACAACTTATTTGTCAAGAAAACAGACACTTCTTTCATGGCATTATTAGTCTATGCGGATGATATTATAGTTGTTTCCAATGACAAACATGTCATCTCACAGTTAAAGGAATTTCCGAGTGCTCAATTCAAGATTAAAGATTTGGGATCTCTCAAATACTTTCTTGGCTTAGAGGTAGCCATAAATTCTCATGGAATACAACTTTGTCAAAAGAAATATGCACTGGACTTCCTTGCAGATTCTAGTTTAATTGGGTGCAATCCTGCTAAGGTACCCATGGATCAGAACAACAAACTTTCCCTAGCTGATGGAGAACTTCTGAAAGACCCATCTTTGTATAGAAGAGCCATTGGAAGACTACTCTACTTAACCATCACAAGGCCTGACATTTCTTATTTAGTGAATTTGTTGAGCTAGTTCAAGGCAGCCCCTTGTGTTCCTTATCTTAATGCTGTGAACAAAATACTTAAATACATCAAGAGGGCTCCAGCTCAGGGCCTTTTCTTTCCTTCCACTACATCCCTGCAGGTAACAGCTTACTGTGATCCTGATTGGGCTTCATGTCCAGATACCAGAAGCAGAGTATAGATCAATAGTTGCAACTTGCTGTGAACCCACTTAGATTAAACATCTGCTCAATGATCTTTCTATACCTCATGATACATCAGTCATTCTTTATTGTGACAATCAATCAACACTTCACATTGCAGCAAATCTTGTTTTTCATAACAGAACAAAGCACACTGAATAAGATTGTCATATAATTCGAGAGAAGATACAAGAAAAATTTATTCCTAGTGCCTATATGTCTTCATATTCTCAGATTGCAGGCATCATGACCAAGGCCTTGGCGTATTCAACTTTTCACTCTTTGCTTCTCGAGATGGGAGTATGTAATATATACTCTCCATCTTGTGGGGGGATGTTAAAATTTGCAAAAAATGCAGCTAGTTCAGCTGCACCTCCCAGCTCAGTTTCAACCAACTCAGCCAGCTCAGTTGATGCTTCTACAAATCACCTTCTCCAGCTCAGCATGATCACGTAGAGTACACTAGATGGATGTTGCAGAGCTCACTAGAAGAATCTTGAGGAATATAGAAACTAGTAGTTAGTAAGGAAAATTTCTCTTATGTGTAAAACATTCAGATGAATAAGTTTGGTGTGCAATTTCCTGCTCACTTGTAATTAGTATAAATATGGATATATGTACAGCATAAAAAGTAAGGAATGAGAATGAATCTCTTCTTCATCTCTTCTCTCTTTAAAGTTTATGCACTTTGTTCTTATGAATTTCAATACCTGTTGGCAAGATACTATTACAAAATGGAAAATGTTAAAGAATTCATATCATTTGATTTTTTCTCTCTTTTTATATATATTTTTTATTGCTAAGTCAATTTTTTGATCAGTTTGATATTAAGCTAGAAAAAGAAACAATTGTGTGGAGGAACATGACTAATGTATATTGGGTTTAATTGCATATCCTTTAGATTTATGATCAAACCATAATCACCTTAAAAATTGATTACCCCTTTATCTTGTTTATTGGTGATATCTATTTGTCTAATGTTAAGCTAATAAGTTGTGACGGCCCAGATTTTGTTGGGTTGGGTCCAATTAATTAAGTTCAGATTAGCTACAAGGCAGATCAAGTTGAGTTTGTAAATTTGGTCTAGTCCAAGGTCCAAAAAGTTTAAGAAGATTAGCGCAAATGAGGAACGATTATTGGGGTAGGCACTCTCCGAGATCAAGACTTTCTCTAATTGTACCTATCTTAATTGTAGTTATCCTCCCCCAAAAGTTAGAAATCTATCGTCTACAACAACTGTCTCAACTAAGGATATGTGCCTATAAATTATAAGTTTTCTCCATATGAGAGGGATATCTATCTAAACACTTTACACAATTATCTCTCTCATAGCTATAAAGAACATACATTTACTCTCTCTCTCTCTCTCTCTCTCTCTCTCTCATCTATTACTTCGTCAATAAAGACCACCGGCTATTGTTGTAGTCTTCAAAGTGAAGTAGGTCATCTTCACTGAACCACTATATATCTGTGTGTTACTTGTATTAATCTATTCTATATATTTATTGCATTTATTACCTATATTAACTACTCGACATGTGGTACATAAATCCACTTTTGTGCATCACCAAATTAAATTCTCAATTTATAAAAATACAATATTGATCAAAATTGGTCTAAATTTTATCTATTTTAATTCAATGGTACAAAATTTACCTTAATTTTTTTTTTTTTTGCTTAAAACACGACTTCAGACAACTCAACAAACACATTCTCGAATGCTAAATAACCCATTAATCAACAGTTATCTCTATCTTCTCTCTCCCTTAGTCCCTTGCCTCTCACACTTACATTTGTTCTCTTCATCTCACCCTTTACTTTTCTCTTATTTTATCTCTTTAGATTAAAAAAAAAGATATTAATTTAAATTACATAGTAAAATTATTATTTAAAATATAAATATTTTGTAATCAATATTTAATTTTTAATATTATAAAATATAAATGTGTAGTTATTGTTAATATTTTGATATTTTTTTTTAGTCAAATCATCTAGTAGTCAGAAGTTATAATAGACTCTAATTAATTCAGATTCGAGTCAAATAGAATCACAAGAACGACAAATGTCTCGCTAGCAAATGTAGCTGTATTCTCGAGACTCAAACAAAAAATTTACGTTAAGTTAAAAGTGTCCCTCAACAGCTGGGTGCTAATATTTTGATATGCCACCGCATGCTATTTGCGACGAGGAAAAGAAGAGATCTAAATGATTACGTCAGTTACGATAAAAAAAATTATAAATTAATTCCAAAATCTTCCTTAACATTGAACGTTCGAATTTTATATTTTTTCTTATTTTCGTGCTCATGACTATTAAAATAATAAGATATAACCCACCAATTAAAAAAATTAATAATAAAATTATTCTAGATCTTCTACTCCAAAAATATCACGCAAAAGCAATAATAAAATATCCGCAACACTCGTACTACGAGGAGGGTTTTTAAGACACGTATACAAAACACCGGCTACTCATAATCAGAGGAGTCAATATTCTCGTCCCACCAAACCGCAAAAAAAGATACTTTGGAAAACTCGTCAACACGCGAGTCGCCACGTATTCCTTCACAGAGATCAATAGTGGGCCCATTTTTGCCAAACCCGAGTGTATAATCGACGATCCATATGCCACGTATTAGCCTAATCAAAGTCTCAGCCGAACACGTGTTTAGGTGACAGAATCCCACTATTATGGTTCACGTCCCCGTGCTTTACCCGCCGTTTTATTGCACCAAGTGGCGGCAATCCAACGGTATCGAAAAAACATGTGTCCATCGACGGTTCAAATTTATTTAAGCTATTCATTATGTCCTTTTAGCGAGTTTATTAACCAAGTTCTGTGAACTGTGTGTCTCTCTCTCTCATCAGCTTTTTCACGTGAAACAATTGCTTTTTTACTTGAGACACAAATCGCCGTCGAAAGAGGTAGTCGCCGTCGAGTTGTGTTGTCAGATTCCGGTGGGATGACGCAACTCGGCGTGAAAAGAGGCAAGCATGTTCGTCGGAGGAGATTGGAACTCTGCAGAATGAAATCTTTGTGTCAGGCACAGAATGGCTTCGTCAGAAACGAAACTCTAACCGGAGAAGATCAGTTTTCCTGGAAAACTGGATCCGACATTAGAAGGACTGATATTGATGATACAGAGACCGAAAAGTCTAGGAAATGCCAAGAGTCATCCGTGGTATCATTATCGTTTCCAGCGAATTCATCGGGTCTGTCATCTGAAAATGACGTCATTCTAGCGGGAGCTTGTTGTCGTAGAGGCGAAATGCATAGAGGAGAAGAGAACTCACAGATTGTTACGTGCTGTTCATATGGATCGATATCGGTGATTGGACGAAGAAGAGAAATGGAGGATGCTGTGACAGTACAGCTAGGGTTCTTGACCAGAGATTCTAGAAAATATGATTTTTTTGGTGTGTATGATGGTCATGGGGGATCACGTGTTGCACATGCTTGCCGAGACCGGTTACACAGGTTAGTGTTAGAGGTGGAAGAAGAAGATCAGGAAGAGAAGAGAGAGGTGGATTGGGAGAAGGTGATGAAAGCGAGCTTTGGAAAGATAGATGAAGAAGTGAGTGGGTCAGAGTTATCATCGATAGGTTCGACGGCGGTGGTGGTCGTGGTGGGAGAGGAAGAGGTGGTGGTCGCTAATTGTGGGGACTCTAGAGCTGTGCTGTCAAGATGTGGTGTTGCTATACCCTTGTCTAATGATCACAAGGTAAAAATATACAATTGCTATATAGGTTGTACCTAATGACTTGGCCATGCATTTTTTTTTTTCTAATTAATTTTTGTTGATATAGTTTTTTCAATCGTGTTGTCTAATGTTGATTTGGAGCTATATTGTTTTAATTAGGGTTATACAAATAATATATCCACGTGTTCGAGTAGTTGAAATAAAAATTTTCTAGTAGACTTTATAGTATTTTTAATTACAGATGCAATAAGACTATTGAATCATATCACGACCTTTGAGGAATANTTTTATTCAAATTTAAATTTAAATTTAAATTTGAATCAGCGTTAGAGAAGCTCTAACGTGGTTGACAATTTGATGAAGATTGTAACAAACGTTATGGTCGGAGTCACATTACTACTAATTAATTTAATTGAGGGCACAATTTAAAATAATTGATCTTTAAGGGTATAAATTGAATTTTTTTTAATCTTTCGGAGTGAAATTGCTATTTACCTTAATTTTTTTGTACTATACTTTCATTTTTCGTTCAATAAAAATGTAATAAGTCTAAATTTTGTTTATTTTATTATTTTTTAATACTATAATTAACCATCAATGATTATAAAACATCCAAACTAAAAGTTACAACTATAGATGAATTTTGATACCATATGATACTACAGTGCGACGTTGCAACAGTATCATACCCTCTCTAATTCTAGAAATCAACTTTTAAATCCCAATATTATTCATGTTTTCAATTATGATAATTAATGGTTTGTTTTGCGCAATTGAGTAGAGGTAAATGGTTTGGGAATCTTGTTAAGGACGTCGATGGGGATTACTACGATATCTAGTCAGATCTTCTGGACTCTTTTGGGTAGAACAATCAATTCAAGAGTTAGATAAGAACAAAAATCAATAGATTGAAAATTTATACTGGTTCATCAGTTCAAAAGCTTGCTAGTTCACTCTAATAGAGTTTGTTGCTCTTGGGGTAGTTGTTTATTACTTGGGGAAGAAGGTTACAGAATTACACANCAGTTCGAAAGCTTGCTAGTTCACTCTAATAGAGTCTGTTGCTCTTGGGGTAGTTGTTTATTACTTGGGGAAGAAGGTTACAGAATTACACAATGTCAATGGCTTAGATGCTTCATTCCTTCCAATGTGAGGGAATTGATCTCTATTTATGATATACAGTTGCCTTGCGTGATTTCTGCGATCCTCTCGTAACCAACGCGAACCTTGCATAATCAGCATGATCGTGATTCCCTTGAGGTTATTACATCCCCATGTGTCGGACTATTTGGTCGTTAGGGGTTATATTCCCTAGGCATAACGTGACCTTCTGGAAGGTATAAACGGTCGTTGTTACCGTATGCACGTGGGGCACATCGGTGATGATTCCTAACCTATGTTTCTCGAGCTAATGATCATGAGCTGAGATGTCCGAGCTAAGATGTCGAGCTTAGTCTTGGATAATTTTTGGTATCATTAGTTGTCCCCCAGTCCCTAGCCAGACAACCCTTGCTTGACGTGGATTAGGAATGACTTGTGCTATTGTAGACAAGCTCATAATTGTTCTTACTTGGGAGGCATATGATGAGACGTTTTTTTAAGATTTTCGGCGTTCTACGCATGCAAGAAGTTATTCTTGCCTCAATTGTCACGCACATTCAGCGTTTTTGTGCCACGCGTCCAATTATATGCATGTCTTAAATGCCTCCGCAGACGAAACAACCAAAAGAACCCCTTTATTCTAGCCTTTTTCATTATTTTGAATTTCTTGGCACTTTAACCAAAAAACTCCCTTCTCTCTCTCTGTCTCTTGCAATTTTGTCTTTTTCCTCTCATTTCCTATTGTACAGGTTATCTTAGTGAGTGTTCAAATCGTTTGGAGGTCTTCTGAAGCTTTCTCTATTCTTTCTTGTGCCCCCTTGGGTTCTCAATTGTTGATTGTGTTCGATTTCTAGGTTTGTCTTTTGTCTTGCTCTTTTCTTTGCTTCTTTCTCCACTGGTTTCTTGTTCAACCTTGAATCCCACGAATCTGAGGCAGTTACTCCACTTTTGGACCTTTCGTTTCTGTTACTTTAGGAGTCGGGGTCGCTCCTTGTCCTTTCTTCTCATTTTCTTGGATCCCAACGCCACAGCAAGGGTCTTCCTCTTTAGTCGTTGGGGTCGTTCCTTGCCCGTTCACTGTTTCTTGAATGTTCCTTCTCTTTACGCTTCTTTTGGCCACTTTTTCCCTTGTGCCCTCACGTTTGTTTCTTTTGAGGCCACAGGTTCTTTTGTCTCCCTTGCCATGGCTGACAGATCTCCCAAGGTCCAAGTCTGATCCCGCCGTAATAGATGGATTGAAGACCCTGACGAAATTGGTGATTTGGGAGACATGGAAGATGAAATAGATAACTTTCCCAGGGTTTATGTCATTGATACTCAGGTTACTGGGAGGGTTTCTTCAAACAACAAGGGGCTGGGTCAACTATTCAATCAAATGATATTGAGCATGTTTCCCATCTCTTCTCGAGAAACAAGTGGGCTATTTCTTTGCAAAATTGTGCTCAATTTCATATGTGGCAATTCCGCCAAGATCTCTTCGTTAGTTGGGGGAAGAATCCGCCCCAATCAGATTTTTTGAGGAACGTATCGAGAGAGGGAGGGATTCGTCCAGACTATCGGTAATGTTTAGAAGACCACGACTGATCCTGAAAGGGAATGAATGGAAAAAAGAGCATGNCTATGTTTCTCGAGCTAATGATCATGAGCTGAGATGTCCGAGCTAAGATGTCGAGCTTAGTCTTGGATAATTTTTGGTATCATTAGTTGTCCCCCAGTCCCTAGCCAGACAACCCTTGCTTGACGTGGATTAGGAATGACTTGTGCTATTGTAGACAAGCTCATAATTGTTCTTACTTGGGAGGCATATGATGAGACGTTTTTTTAAGATTTTCGGCGTTCTACGCATGCAAGAAGTTATTCTTGCCTCAATTGTCACGCACATTCAGCGTTTTTGTGCCACGCGTCCAATTATATGCATGTCTTAAATGCCTCCGCAGACGAAACAACCAAAAGACCCCTTTATTCTAGCCTTTTTCATTATTTTGAATTTCTTGGCACTTTAACCAAAAAACTCCCTTCTCTCTCTCTGTCTCTTGCAATTTTGTCTTTTTCCTCTCATTTCCTATTGTACAGGTTATCTTAGTGAGTGTTCAAATCGTTTGGAGGTCTTCTGAAGCTTTCTCTATTCTTTCTTGTGCCCCCTTGGGTTCTCAATTGTTGATTGTGTTCGATTTCTAGGTTTGTCTTTTGTCTTGCTCTTTTCTTTGCTTCTTTCTCCACTGGTTTCTTGTTCAACCTTGAATCCCACGAATCTGAGGCAGTTACTCCACTTTTGGACCTTTCGTTTCTGTTACTTTAGGAGTCGGGGTCGTTCCTTGTCCTTTCTTCTCATTTTCTTGGATCCCAACGCCACAGCAAGGGTCTTCCTCTTTAGTCGTTGGGGTCGTTCCTTGCCCGTTCACTGTTTCTTGAATGTTCCTTCTCTTTACGCTTCTTTTGGCCACTTTTTCCCTTGTGCCCTCACGTTTGTTTCTTTTGAGGCCACATGTTCTTTTGTCTCCCTTGCCATAGCTGACAGATCTCCCAAGGTCCAAGTCTGATCCCGCCGTAATAGATGGATTGAAGACCCTGACGAAATTGGTGATTTGGGAGACATGGAAGATGAAATAGATAACTTTCCCAGGGTTTATGTCATTGATACTCAGGTTGCTGGGGTTGAGGCTCCCTTGCTTCTTCTAGGCCTAGTTGCAAAGCCTAAGAAGTCTTGAAAGAGACGATCTAGGAAGAACGTCGTTGGGACCTCGGGCTTAGTCGAGGATGCTGAGGACAATCCGAGTGCCTTAGGCATCTCAGGACCCATTAAAGTCACCCCTCTTCTACTTGGTGCACTTTCTGCTGAGTTTAGCTTCCTTGGGGACATGTGTGTCTGGTGTTCCAATATGGACAATCGATATGATACCTTGTTCTCTTAGAAGACTTGTTTTTTCTTCGTTGCCTTTGATAATGGTCTCAGGTTTCTTATGCACCCTTTCTTGAAGTCCGTTCTCCAACATTTCAATGTTTGCTCAACCCAGCTTTCTCCTAACTTCTGGGGTATCTTAGTAGGCCTTATAGTCTTTTTCAAGAAAAATAGTTTGGCTGGTTTCCTGCTAGTTTTGTAACCGTAACAGATTTTTCTATTTTTTTTTATGTTGCGTGTAGAGACCATCAATTATTGAATTGATTAATAAAATTTTAACAGGAATCAGAACAATCTTTTCCCGCAGATGGCCCCAGTTGATTGTGTGTTCTGCGCGACTGAGTAGAGGTAAGTGGTTTAGAGATCTTATTAAGGACGTTGATGAAGGTTACTGGGATATCCAGTCAAAGCTCCTAGGTTCTTTGGGGGTAGAACAATCAATTCAAGAGTTAGATAAGAACAAAGATCAACAGAACGAGAATTTATAGTGGTTCACCAGTTTGAAAGTTTGGCTAATCCACTTTAATGAAGTCTCTTATTCTTGTGGGAGTTTTTTATTACATAGGGAAGAAGGTTACAAAATTATACAGTGTCAATAGCACATATGCTTCATTCTTTCCAATGTGAGATATTTAATCCCTATTTATAATATATAGTTGTCTTGTGTGATTTCTGCAATATTCCTATAATTAATGTGATCGTTGCATAATTAGCGTGATTCCCTTGAGGTTGTTACGTCTCATGTGTCAGACTATTTAGTTGTTAGAGATTATATTTTTTAGTTGTGATGTGACATTTGAAAAGTGTAAACTGTTGTTGTCATTGTGTACATATGGGTCACATCAATAATGATTCCGCGCTAATGATTACGAATTGAGAAATCCAAACTAAAATGTCCTAACTAAGAGGTTGAACTTAATCTTATCTAATTTTTGATATCATTAATAATAGGAGTTGATTGTCAAATAGCGATCATATCATTTTTCTTTTCTTATTTCCCCAAGTCAAAGAACTCCTCTACTCTAAAATTTCCATACCCAAAACCCTAGAACCCCAAATTGATTTCAAAAATCTGATTTTTCATACTCAAAACCCTAACAGGAACCCAAATCGAACCCCAAATCAGCCTTATCTCTCCCTCAACTAGCGCGATTTCAAAAACCTGAGCAAAATCGATTTCAGCTAGCGAAATCGAAATCGACTTCATTGCCATCGGAGCACTGCCACAGCCACGGCCACGGCCAAAGCAACCACCGCCACTGCCATCGCCTTCCTCTTCTTCGAGGTATCCTCTCTCTGTCTCTCTCTTTCTCTNGGCCAAAGCAACCACCGCCACTGCCATCGCCTTCCTCTTCTTCGAGGTATCCTCTCTCTATCTCTTTCTTTCTCTTTTTCAATTTCATTATATTTTTGTATAGTTGCATAAGGGATGTGTTTTTGGGGTTGAACGATTGAATGATGGTTCAAAAGTAATGCAATCCTATCTTTCTCACATCTTCTTCAGTCATTTTTGGTCAAAAGTAATAGATAAACTGCCATGTTATTTCTCTTTTTTTTACTAGATTTTTTTCTTGTTACAGCAAGACCAGATAACAGTATAATGATTGAAGGTGGCAGAAAGAAGTATAGGCTAAAAGTTGTGGATAATAGTTGGAAAAAATTGAAGAGGAAGAAGAATTGTAATCATCCTCCCTCCATTGATCCATCCTCTAATGCAGTTGATCCCACCTCCAATCCAGTTGATCCCTCCTTCAATGCAACAAGTTTGTTGCCATTTGTGGATAACAGTGAAGAAAAAATGAACAAGAAAGAAGAACTGTGGTCATCCCCTCTCTATTGATTCATCCTCTAATGCAGTTGATCCCACCCCAATCCATTCGATCCCTCCAATGCAGCTAGTTCATCCAACCCTATACCCAATCCAAGAAGTTCATCCAACCCCATATCTAATGAAGACATATCTTTCTTTAACAAAAATTGAAAATATTGGTATGATAAATGTTTTTATTATAGGCCTTTGTTATTGGAGAGGGGTGCCTTATTGGATTAATTAAAGGATGTGGGATGTGATATTATTTTTGTTTTTTTATCAATGGAATTCTATAGTTGATATCAAGAAGACGGAGAAAGTATTTAATACATTGGTGAAGACATTTTATGCAAACATGCATGATATTGATAAAGATGATCATAAGTTTAAGTCCCTTGTAATGAATGTAAGCTTTGAAGTAACCCCAAATTTAGTTTAAAAAATATTGGGAGTCCGCCGTCCTTCATTACTAACGATACACTTACCTATCCATTGAAGAATTCTAAAGATATACCTCAGTTGGAAGATATTTAAGCAGAAATTGAGGGTATATTTAATAATTATGATGAGAGTGTTGACAATCCACTATTTTATCAGCAAGACCTTACTCCCAAATATAGGATGTTAAACCTTATAGTGGGGTGTAATATTATTCCAAGTGGACATATTGCTGATTTTGGAATTGATCAAGCTCATCTCCTTTATGCCATTAGAAAGGGTATATGTATCGATCTACCATGTTTAATAGTTGATGAAATTATTTCGGTACAACATATGAATGATAGTAGGCGAAGTCTCCAATTCCTAATTTTGATTTCAAATATTATGAAGGATTGTGGAATTGTGATTCACTCAAGCGACACTTATTCCACTTCCATGAATCCGATTTATGGTGGGACAATAAAGAAGAGTTTGGGGCAAGCGAAGAAGAAGAAAACTCAGCAGCCACAACAACCATAAGTTGAAATCGAGAATGAAGTTGAAGCTGAGGATGAAGTTGAAGCTGAGAATGAAGTTGAAGCCTATGATGACCCAAATTCTTCCTAATGTGGTGTTCCTCTATTGACTATAGTTGGACATTTACTTGTATAAATGATTCGAAAGATGGAGCAATTTCAAAACACTTAAGATGAAATAAAGGAGTCTCTGAAGGTGATCGATAGTAGGATGAATAAAATTAAGTCATTTTTTTATGAAAAACAACAAAATAGATAGGAAGTGACAATTATATGTAATTTGGTTGTTGATACAATAGTTGAACCAACACTAGTGAAATGTGATGAAACAAATTAATGCAATATGATATATTTTTGTCAAAAATATAAAATATCTTTGTTCTTTATATATAAAATGAGCTTGGTAATGGCTTTGATGAACAAATGGTTGGTAATGGTTGTGATGAGCAAATGGTTGTGATAATTTAGTAGTAATATAAATTCTTACCCAATCAGTAGTAATTTGTGTTAATTATACCCAAATAGTTGAGTTCTTACCCAATCAGTGCTAACGTTAGGGCAAACATTGGTAACTTGGTGGTAATTTTATTAAAAACGTGGTAACTTACTCCCAAAAGTGGTATTATTACCAAGAGTTGTAATCTATTATCAGTATTGTTACACTTAAAAAAGTTGTATTCTAAGCCAAGCAAATTATATTCTAACCCAAAAAATGATAATGTTAATCAAAAAAATGGTAATCTTTTCCTCAAAAGTGGTAATCCTCCCTAAAAATGGTAACCTTACTAAAAAAAGTGATAATCTTGCCTTAAATAAATAGTAACCTTATTCAAAAAAGTAATATTCTTACAAAATAAAAGTGATAATGTTACACCTGAAAAGTTATATTCTTACACCCAAAAAAGTTATATTCTTAGCCCAAGCAAGTTGTATTATAATCCAAAAAATGGTAATATTTCCCTCAAAAGTGGTAATCTTCCCTAAAAATAGTAATCTTACCCAAAAAAAAGTGATAATCTTGTCTCAAATAAATGGTAATCTTATTCAAAAAAGTGGTATTCTTACAAAATTAAGTGATAATGTTACTACACTCAAAAATTTGTATTCTTACACCCAAAAAAGTTGTATTCTAAGCTCAATGAAGTTGTATTCTAACAAAAAAAAAATGGTAATATTAATAAAAAAAGTGGTAATCTTTTCCTCAAAAGTGGTAATCTTCACTGAAAAATGGTAATCTTGCTTCAACTAATTGGTAACCTTATTCAAAAAAGTGGTATTCTTACAAAATAAAAGTGATAATGCTACACCCCAAAAGTTGCATTCTTACACCTAAAAAAATTGTATTCTAAGCCCAAGTAAGTTGTACTCTAACCTAAAAAAATGGTAATGTTAATGAAAAAAGTAGTAATCTTTCTTTCAAAAGTGGTAATCTTTCCCTCAAAAGTGGTAATCTTCATCAACCCATTTTGCTTCATGATCTTGGTGCCCACTGTGATAGCATAAATTAATGGTTAGATGAAAATAGTGAAAAGATAAAATTTGTAATTTTTGTAATTACCTCCATATTATTGAAATTAGTGTTGATGTACTGTGATTGAATGGTAGAATCAAAGCTTGACATTCCATACTAAAATAACAAGAAATGAGTTCATAGGAAAAAAAATAATATAAACATCCAAATAGTGTTATATGAACCTGATAGTTGAAGATACTCTTGTTTACAAAGGGAGTGCAATGGTCATCCTCTTTCGATAATGACATAGATTGTTGCGATCTACCATGTTGTGAAAAAGACATGTGGGGTGGTTATTCCGATCCACTAAGTTATAAAAAAGGCATGTCTCGTGGTAGCTGTGATCCAACTGGTTGTCAAAAAAGTGATATTCTTGTATACAATTGGTATTCTTATTGACCAAACCCCAATTACCCTGACTGGAACCTTACTCCTCTCTGGTTCATTGACATGATAATCTTATTCTAAAAGAAGTTTTAAGTGTATTTGTTTTATTAAATTTAAGCTTATTATAANAATCTTATCAAAAAAGTGATATTCTTGTATACAATTGGTATTCTTATTGACCAAACCCCAATTACCCTGACTGGAACCTTACTCCTCTCTGGTTCATTGACATGATAATCTTATTCTAAAAGAAGTTTTAAGTGTATTTGTTTTATTAAATTTAAGCTTATTATAATCTCAACTTACTTAATAATTTATAATCTCTTGAATGGTTCATAGAGAGAAAAATAACTTTGCAACTCTATCTTCTTCTTTCTCCTTCTTTTTTGTCCTTCTCTAAGTATTTTATNAATGGTAATATTAATAAAAAAAGTGGTAATCTTTTCCTCAAAAGTGGTAATCTTCACTGAAAAATGGTAATCTTGCTTCAACTAATTGGTAACCTTATTCAAAAAAGTGGTATTCTTACAAAATAAAAGTGATAATGCTACACCCCAAAAGTTGCATTCTTACACCTAAAAAAATTGTATTCTAAGCCCAAGTAAGTTGTACTCTAACCTAAAAAAATGGTAATGTTAATGAAAAAAGTAGTAATCTTTCTTTCAAAAGTGGTAATCTTTCCCTCAAAAGTGGTAATCTTCATCAACCCATTTTGCTTCATGATCTTGGTGCCCACTGTGATAGCATAAATTAATGGTTAGATGAAAATAGTGAAAAAATAAAATTTGTAATTTTTGTAATTACCTCCATATTATTGAAATTAGTGTTGATGTACTGTGATTGAATGGTAGAATCAAAGCTTGACATTCCATACTAAAATAACAAGAAATGAGTTCATAGGAAAAAAAATAATATAAACATCCAAATAGTGTTATATGAACCTGATAGTTGAAGATACTCTTGTTTACAAAGGGAGTGCAATGGTCATCCTCTTTCGATAATGACATAGATTGTTGCGATCTACCATGTTGTGAAAAAGACATGTGGGGTGGTTATTCCGATCCACTAAGTTATAAAAAAGGCATGTCTCGTGGTAGCTGTGATCCAACTGGTTGTCAAAAAAGTGATATTCTTGTATACAATTGGTATTCTTATTGACCAAACCCCAATTACCCTGACTGGAACCTTACTCCTCTCTGGTTCATTGACATGATAATCTTATTCTAAAAGAAGTTTTAAGTGTATTTGTTTTATTAAATTTAAGCTTATTATAATCTCAACTTACTTAATAATTTATAATCTCTTGAATGGTTCATAGAGAGAAAAATAACTTTGCAACTCTATCTTCTTCTTTCTCCTTCTTTTTTGTCCTTCTCTAAGTATTTTATTTTTGGGTTAATTGTATTGGAAGTTCCCAAACTATGAAGTGTGTCTCATTTTAGTCTTAAATATTTTAATTACACCATTTTGGTCCCTGAAGTATTGAATATGTTTTTATATGGTCTTTCATGCAAACAGTGTCTAGATTGCTAACGATTTTTTATCATAAAGTTGTCACATGATACTTAAATATGGATAAAAAAAATAATTTGAATAACTCTTGATCAAATTTTTATTCAAATTTTGGTTAAATACCTACATAAATTACACAGTTTTGATCACGAGCTATCCAAATTTTGGTCAAAAGTTACATATATTACAAATTTTTTGGTTAAGGGCTACCCAAATTTTATTTAAGAGCTATCAAAATTATTTTTTATCAATATTTAACTATTATATGACAAATTTATGACAAAAAATTGTTAGTAATTTGAACGTTATTTGCTTAAAGGACTATATATAAACATATTTAATACTTCAGAAATAAAAATGATACAATTAAAATATTAGGGAGTAAAATNAATATGAATAAAAAAAATAATTTGAATAACTCTTGATCAAATTTTTATTCAAATTTTGGTTAAATACCTACATAAATTACACAGTTTTGATCACGAGCTATCCAAATTTTGGTCAAAAGTTACATATATTACAAATTTTTTGGTTAAGGGCTACCCAAATTTTATTTAAGAGTTATCAAAATTATTTTTTATCAATATTTAACTATTATATGACAAATTTATGACAAAAAATTGTTAGTAATTTGAACGTTATTTGCTTAAAGGACTATATATAAACATATTTAATACTTCAGAAATAAAAATGATACAATTAAAATATTAGAGGCTAAAATAAGACAAATTTCATATTTTAAAAACCTCTAATACAATTAATCCTTTATTATTTGTAACTTCTTTATTATTCATTAACGGTAAATTTTGTNAGAAATAAAAATGATACAATTAAAATATTAGGGAGTAAAATAAGACAAATTTCATATTTTGAGAACCTCTAATGCAATTAATCCTTTATTATTTGTAACTTCTTTATTATTCATTAACGGTAAATTTTGTTTTTTTTTTTTGTACCATATCAAAAACGTACGGTCTATACAGCAGCCAGACCATTAATAATAACTACAAATTTGAAGAAAATCTGTGTCAGCCATGAAAACACAACCAAAAAAAAGACAGAAACTGCAGTTGCCTCGAACAATCACCACTCGCCGTATCATTTCTCTGCAACAATGAGGACAAAAAAAAACCTTTTCATTGCTGCTCGGAAAACTGACAAACCCCACACAACAAACACTAAAGAAGAAAAGAAATACAAATGAGAGAGAGAGAGAAAGAAGAAAAGAAAGATCACCAACTAAACACCCTTTCTCTTTCTCCTTTCATGATGAACATTATATCTAGTAGCCCTTAAAAGCTTCAAGCAAGCTCCCAAAGGCCCCTTCCCATGTTGTGTCTCTTGACTATTGGATTATAGCTTTTGGGTATAGTCAAATGACAACTATAGAGACACGCAACACTGACATAGAAGGCATTGATGGTGGTCTACGGCGTAACCGTCGCCGCCGCCGTTGCCGGAGACCGTCTGTCGCCGGCAGCAGCGAGACCACCAATGACGGAAGCCTCTGTTTGTCGGACTCCGAATCTGACGGCCAGTGGGGGAACTCACCTCTGGGCTCAACTACTAGTGGGTCTTGTGATGAATACGGGTCCTCAACAGAGCCGCAAAATCGTATTCGGAGACAGTTTGATTCTGTGTCAGAGCGTGGCTTGTCAGAGGATAATGTTGATTTGGAGAGTGGTGAATTGGAGGTGAAAGTGCGTTCGAGTAAGGAGGAGAGAGATTGTAGAATTTGCCATTTGAATTTAGTTAGTGGTGGTGGTGGTGATCAAGATGGTATGGTTACTATTGAATTGGGTTGTTCCTGTAAGGGTGATTTGGGTGCTTCCCACAGGCAATGTGCCGAGACTTGGTTCAAGATTAAGGGTAACACGTGAGTTTTGAACCCTAAATTGATAGTATTTGAACTCTATAAAGATGTGGTTAGATGTTAGATTGTGATGTTCTGGATAGAATTTAGTGTAAACAAACAGTTGCTGTTTGCATAAATTTATTTGTTTATTTCATAGAACTCTGATTTTTTTATGGTAAATTCTGTGCCTGTGAGAAGCTTTGGGTGTCCACTCTCTAGCACTTTTCTCTGGCTAAGTTCAGAAGAATTTAGATAATGGAATTAGCGTGGATTTCAGAATTGGTGGTTGATTGATTATTTGTACGTGTGTCGTAGAGTGTAGTTATTATCAGTTCTGAATTTCTGATGCATAATTAGTTGACTTGTAGGGCTTTCTAGTTTGAAGTGTCGAAAGAGGGTGGATTCTGTGAGATTCCTGCTTTATGCATGCTTGCGATGTTCCTATTTCTTCTTGTTTTAAGGAGCTGGAAATTGAATTAGGGACTGTTACAGTTAGATCTTGTAGTTTAGTCTGTATTCTGAGTACAAACTTTCAAGAAAAATGCAGGATAGTAAATTGCAATCTTTGACTTGTTTATGCTTGTTTGATTCTGTGAAGGAGTTAAAGGAAAGTAATTTCTTGGAAAATTCTGAGATAGGAAGAATTCTTCCCTAATCAAATTCTGAGATAGGAAGAATTCTTCCCTAATCATTTTTTCTTTTCTTTTCTTTTATTTTTTTATTATATCATAGTATAGCAATAGAAGCATGTTATCCGAGAAAAAATAAGCCTTTCTAATATTCTAATTCCTACACATCCTATTTAAATTCTGTACACAGGAAAGTGCAACTGACACAGACTTGAGTTTTCTATACCCCCTAAATCCAGAACCCATTTTAATGAGATGAACATGCTTTATTAATGGCATAAAAAATTACTTTTTCCCGGAAGGTACCAGTGGCATAAACTTGGGAGATGGAAGAAGAAATATTAGTCAGATCAGTAGGACCAGACGTCCCCTTTAATTTTAATTGGATGGTCTGTTTGATGTAGTTCCATTTTACAAGCACATGGATCTGGACAGTTCCTGTATGATAGGTTTAATGTATTCTGTTTGTTATTGGCCTCAGCTCTTTGTAGCTGCATTGCTGGTCCCAGCCCCTGTTACTTTCTTTTATATTTGTCATTGTCCTTATGCTTTTACCATTTTGTTGTCATACGGTATCAAATAAAACAGACCTGTCCAATAGAATGCAAACATTCAATCTGGATAAGAACACATCTCACAGTAATTAGTTACTTCATCTTGTTTTATAAAAAAAAAATCTTGAAAATTTCATTCCAGAAGGCTTCTCAGATCAACTTTGGCTTGATTGAGCTAGTTCAAAAAGTGCTGCAAGCTGTTGACCTGACTGAATGAACAGGTGTTGATTATAAAAATGGTACATGTTCATGTTTACATATTTAAAACTTCAATGGACTAATGCATTCAGTATTCTACTCCCCACGATGTGCAAATTCCGTGTGTAACATGTTTTTGTGTCAATGCGCATGTGGTCTGATCCAGTAGGCAGTAAATCTCAGTATTGTAATGATGTGATTCCCTTATCTTGCTGAAAGGTTCAGAAACAACAGTCGGTTGATGGTAGTTATATAAGTCATGTTTTCATAGTGAAAATCAGTTGATGTGGGAATATGTTAATGCTATCTTATGCTCCCTATAGTGTCTTGCAATCACTGATATTAGAATAGTTGGACAAAAGGACTATTCTAGAAGACAGGTAGTGACATTTGATTGTAGAGCAATCCAATTGGACTAAAGGGATTNAGTGTCTTGCAATCACTGATATTAGAATAGTTGGACAAAAGGACTATTATAGAAGACAGGTAGTGACATTTGATTGTAGAGCAATCCAATTGGACTAAAGGGATTTCTGTCAAACCAAACTGATTTTGAGTAGTTTTCGAGTTTCAACTGCCTTGTCGTGTCAACATCTTAAACTCGTTTCCTATTGATTATAATCTGTCTCTCTTCTCCTTCTATTCAATGATGATTAAGTAATAACATCTGGCACCAACAACTTTGGCAGTGAGAATTTTGTTCAAGGGACATCTGTAGGAGAAAATTGTTATGTGGGAATTGCAGTGTATGTTTGTTTTTGGTGGGGGTGTGTGTGTATATAATGTTTATATGCATGTGGATCTGTTTGTGTGTGTATGGCGTAGACTTTCTGAGGTTGGCATTGTGTCGCAATTAACCTGTAGAACAGTGACCTAGATGATCCCAGGAGATGGTATGCTGAAGCATTGGTTGTGTAAGATGGTTGATTGACTTCTGTCAATTGGAATGTCAAAAAGAAAGTGGGCCCAAGATGAGTTCATGCCCAATAATTAATGGAAATGAAGTCGCATTTCCAGGAGTTGTATTTCTTATAATAGGAAATTCTTCTTGTGCGAGAGGTCAGGGGAGAGTTCTAAGTTACACAGAAGTTTTTGTTTAGATGCAAAATCACTAGCCAGCGATTATATTTGCTGCATGTCTTCAACAAATTAGTGTTATCAGAAGTTGTGGCATTTGTGTTTTTAAGATTTGTTTGAGCAACCGATCTTCCTCCCAGATTCACTCCTCCGGATATAAAATTTGCTGCGTCTGCTTACCCTTTTCAATTTTCATTACCATGTCACTGAAATAACATGTCAAAGGAATGAAAATGGAGAGTTCTGCATTTTGCTATACTACTTTGGGACTCATGCAATATTACTTTTGTAATGATCTGGTTGGGTATTAGACTCATGCTTCACATCAAATTGCACAGTAGTTACTTATTATTAACACATACTCTTTATCGTCTGCAGAACGTGTGAAATCTGTGGTGCTACTGTACGCAATGTTGTTGGAGAGCAGACAAATGAGGCAAACAATGCTACAGGAGCAGCTTCAGCACCACCTGTGAATCTAGCTGAGACCCGATGTGTCTGTCAAGGCCGCTGGATCATGAATTTCCTGTTTGCCTGCATGATTTTTGCCTTCGTCATTTCTTGGCTATTTCACTTCAATATACTACCTTGAATCCCTCAATGAGTGCTGTGGCTTCTTCCTTTGATTTAGGTGATAAAGGGCAGCTCCATTCTCTTTTTGTCTGCATTTGTATGTTGGTCTTAAATTTAAGTAGGAATCAGTGAGGCCATTGTGTTACACAACGGGCTATATTTATAATTATCTCATGTAGTTTTGGACTGTTGGCTTCTTGTATTCTCTCTTTCACCTGGTGTTAAGAATCTACAATGGAAGTTGATTTAGTAATTTGCACATCAATACCTCGTTAGNAATTATAATTATCTCATGTAGTTTTGGACTGTTGGCTTCTTGTATTCTCTCTTTCACCTGGCGTTAAGAATCTACAATGGAAGTTGATTTAGTAATTTGCACATCAATACCTCGTTAGAAAGGATTACTTTTCACAGGAAGCTAATTGCTATTTATTTATTTTTTTTTGAGCATGTTACTAACAACTAAAGGTGCCCTACAATCAAGAAGCCCACTTTCATTATTTAGCACTAGTATAAAGCTGTTCTAACATTTAAGTGTATTTGATCTGAATGATTCTTAGTTTGGACAGAAGAGAGAGGATCACACTCGCAGGGAGAGAGAGAGAGAGTCTTATCGCCACTGCGTTAACAAGATCCTGGAGGTAGAAAAAATCCATGACCCGTATATTCCCAGTTGAATAAAATTGCAAAGTGCAACTACTTTTGTAATAAATCCAAATTTTTTGAAATTGCACTGAATTTTAGAAGGCAAAATTTGCCTCAACACAATTGCATGATGACAATCGTCCNGAGAGAGGATCACACTCGCAGGGAGAGAGAGAGAGAGTCTTATCGCCACTGTGTTAACAAGATCCTGGAGGTAGAAAAAATCCATGACCCGTACATTTCCAGTTGAATAAAATTGCAAAGTGCAACTACTTTTGTAATAAATCCAAATTTTTTGAAATTGGACTGAATTTTAGAAGGCAAAATTTGCCTCAACACAATTGCATGATGACAATCGTCCGACAAAGTTGGATTGTATCATCCATATGCGTAATGAGGCCTCCGAAGTTTGATTGGGTGATTTGGCAACACAATTAAATTTTAGCAACATGATACTTGGCAACTGTAGTGTGTCAAATTTCACTGTCAAATTCGTTTCTTGAATCCTTTGAGACAAAGAATATCATTGCTGGTAACCATCAGTTCTTTTAAGTGTCCCGTCACCTATTATTCTGCACAGGCAAAAGTCTAATGACTTTCATAATTGAGAACCCTGTCCCTCCCAATACTTCATAAACAACAGTAGCGCAGGAGTGTCCTTACTACAACCTTATGGGTCATTCATCTCCGGAACAACATAAAGTTACTCTCTTTTGACATGCTAAATACTGTTCACACCTTTGATTGTTGGGCATGTACAAGAACTAGAGATGAGAAAGGGGCTGAATTAAACTTTTAGACGAGCAAACAAAGAAATAAATAATATTTTTTGGTTATTTATCGATTATAGGAGAGATGTGAGAGTAACATTCTCATCATTGCTCGATCTTCATGGCCTTCAGACCTTGTTCATTCATAAAATCAGCAACAGCCTTGTCAAAAGAGCTTCTAACATGCTGGCACATCAGCATCAGATCCTGGCAAGAATCTTTCAATACCTCACTGGCTGGATCACCTGTAAGATTGGAAGCCAGAAGCCAAAATTTAATACCCAAACAAAGTGAGAGATACACAAGTTTCAGAAATGGAATGTTCCTCGAAAGACTGATCTCACTGAATCAACAAACAATGAGCATAATCTGGTGATGAAAAATAAAGTGGTATTAGTTTCTCTTGACGGTTCAAAAATTATTGCTCATTGAAGCCAGTATGTCTAAATAAATGGCAGTGACTTCAGATGATCACACTTGGGGAAGACTTTTTTTTTTTTGGGGTGGGCGGGCGGAAGTGAGCCCTTACCACCGGATCACTCCCTCACCTCTACAGCTACAAGTATTGCTGAAAGAAAACATTTGCAATTATTTACAGCCAGAATACTTGGGCAAAACACAAAAGACATCCATAGGAGCAAATGAAAATGGGACAACAATTGATATTGCTTTAATTTTACCCAAATCTGATATATTCTTGTATAAGTGATTTTCAGGCCTATTTATTTTCCTTCTCCTAAATGGCACTGAGATAGCACTTCATTATGTTCTCGCTTTTTTAAAAATGCCACATCACAAGCGCAAACAAATGATAGACTCTCTCTCTCTTTCACACACATACACACACACACACACACACATGAAGAATGTCATGCTAACATGCGTCTTACGAAGCATTTTCTTTTCCTCTAACAGAAAATTGTAGATCTTAATGATAGGTACACCAAGAAGGTAGCGTGAAGAGATAAATGGTACTCAATGCAACACCATGGATTTAAGAAAGCCATGCCTTTACTTGCTTTTGGTCAAGTGGCCAATTCAATTCAGGTCACTGTTCCACTCAATCCGGGCTCCAAATAATTACCATTACTGAAAGCTCAATAATTAATAAATAACAGTGTTTCAGAAAGAAATCCCCCCACGGGCCAACCTACTTCCAAAGAGATGAGATTCTTGGACAATTTCTTAAACCAAAAATCGGATCCCAAAAGACGTCCAATAATTGTCAGAACTATCACTCAAAATTGAATCAAAACTTTTTTTTGGGNTTTTTTTTTGAGCATGTTACTAACAACTAAAGGTGCCCTACAATCAAGAAGCCCACTTTCATTATTTAGCACTAGTATAAAGCTGTTCTAACATTTAAGTGTATTTGATCTGAATGATTCTTAGTTTGGACAGAAGAGAGAGGATCACACTCGCAGGGAGAGAGAGAGAGAGTCTTATCGCCACTGTGTTAACAAGATCCTGGAGGTAGAAAAAATCCATGACCCGTACATTTCCAGTTGAATAAAATTGCAAAGTGCAACTACTTTTGTAATAAATCCAAATTTTTTGAAATTGGACTGAATTTTAGAAGGCAAAATTTGCCTCAACACAATTGCATGATGACAATCGTCCGACAAAGTTGGATTGTATCATCCATATGCGTAATGAGGCCTCCGAAGTTTGATTGGGTGATTTGGCAACACAATTAAATTTTAGCAACATGATACTTGGCAACTGTAGTGTGTCAAATTTCACTGTCAAATTCGTTTCTTGAATCCTTTGAGACAAAGAATATCATTGCTGGTAACCATCAGTTCTTTTAAGTGTCCCGTCACCTATTATTCTGCACAGGCAAAAGTCTAATGACTTTCATAATTGAGAACCCTGTCCCTCCCAATACTTCATAAACAACAGTAGCTCAGGAGTGTCCTTACTACAACCTTATGGGTCATTCATCTCCGGAACAACATAAAGTTACTCTCTTTTGACATGCTAAATACTGTTCACACCTTTGATTGTTGGGCATGTACAAGAACTAGAGATGAGAAAGGAGCTGAATTAAACTTTTAGACGAGCAAACAAAGAAATAAATAATATTTTTTGGTTATTTATCGATTATAGGAGAGATGTGAGAGTAACATTCTCATCATTGCTCGATCTTCATGGCCTTCAGACCTTGTTCATTCATAAAATCAGCAACAGCCTTGTCAAAAGAGCTTCTAACATGCTGGCACATCAGCATCAGATCCTGGCAAGAATCTTTCAATACCTCACTGGCTGGATCACCTGTAAGATTGGAAGCCAGAAGCCAAAATTTAATACCCAAACAAAGTGAGAGATACACAAGTTTCAGAAATGGAATGTTCCTCGAAAGACTGATCTCACTGAATCAACAAACAATGAGCATAATCTGGTGATGAAAAATAAAGTGGTATTAGTTTCTCTTGACGGTTCAAAAATTATTGCTCATTGAAGCCAGTATGTCTAAATAAATGGCAGTGACTTCAGATGATCACACTTGGGGAAGACTTTTTTTTTTTTGGGGTGGGCGGGCGGAAGTGAGCCCTTACCACCGGATCACTCCCTCACCTCTACAGCTACAAGTATTGCTGAAAGAAAACATTTGCAATTATTTACAGCCAGAATACTTGGGCAAAACACAAAAGACATCCATAGGAGCAAATGAAAATGGGACAACAATTGATATTGCTTTAATTTTACCCAAATCTGATATATTCTTGTATAAGTGATTTTCAGGCCTATTTATTTTCCTTCTCCTAAATGGCACTGAGATAGCACTTCATTATGTTCTCGCTTTTTTAAAAATGCCACATCACAAGGGCAAACAAATGATAGACTCTCTCTCTCTCTCTNGACATATACCACGACAGAGATTAATGCAACAGTTGCAAAAGCCCACATATGTAGCTAGAGAGAAAGAACGAAAGCTTTACCAGTTGTCTGAACTCTTATATTTACTCGAGCATCAGAAGGATGAGGAATGCTGTACCCACAAAATGTCACCCTTGGACTGCAGGACAATGTTACAGTGTGTTAAGAAAGTTATTAAACACACACACATACTGTTCTTACCGCTCTCCCTCCCCCAAAAAAAATCCCCTTCCCCACAAAAATTAAATATATTACTTGAAAAAAGAATGAATATTCTGGTAAAGATGAACCTTTTGATTTCACACTCGTATAAGAAAAAAAATATCATTGTTTCCATTTACTGAATGAGGGATACTTATTTTCCAGAGAAACAGGGCTCAGTATCCCTCAACTAGGAGAGTTCTAGTTAACAAATGACAGTTGCATAGACGATGCTGAAAACTATCAAAAGGTATTAATTGAAAAACAAATAGGCAAAATGCAATATAAGAATCAGAGTACCGACTCTTGATTGAGGGTGAATCTGATAGAATTGGCGAGTGTATGATCCTCATCCGTCAAAGAAAATGTTGATGCTGACTGATCTTGGAATGAACCATGTTCCATAACAGCAAAACTAATTCTGGAAAAATTAATATAATGTAATTTAAAATTAAAAAAAGAAAAAAAAACAATAAAAAACTAATATGTCTGCAAATCAGACTTCTCACTTCTTAGTCCCCATTCTTTCTGGGCAAAATCCCACGAAAGCCTTGAATTGGTGAAAAGTCCAAACTAAACATAACAAAAATATTTTATGGGATGATCTTATTATGCACTCCTGAATACATGATTAATAACCACCAAGGTTAGAGGGATCAAGGTTATAAGTTTGATTTAGGAGCAATGTTGACATTTAGCTTGCTATTCTGCCTGGATTTCTCACAATGGACAGGCCAGCTCCTTAGATTATTTTCCTGAAAGAATTATGTCCCAACAATCTTAAATGGATTCTTGGACGTTATTTTCTTTTAAAAAAGCTTCAACATAGAAAAACCAATTCCAATTTGATCAAATAATTCTATTAACTGAGAAAGATAGCCACCCAACACAAAATAATGAACTTTGGTCACATGGGTGCCACCATATGTGTGAAGTGCTACCTAAGTAACAGATACTCAGAAAAAGTTCTTGTTGGTATCAGGTGGAAACACGAATAGTAACTGATAAACAAGGTCCCCTTGATTCGTTGTCAGCCCATTAGTGATAGTAATGTCTGTAAGCATAAAATGAACACGAAAGATAAGGAGAAGATGAAAGAGGGGAGGTCGCCAGTGGTGGGTTTAGGGTCAGGGCTCATTTGGGTCCGAACACTACACAATACACGAGCTGCTCCCCACGGTCGTGTCCCGGTAATTCGTGTCAAAAAACAAAGGAACACACGAGGTGAACAATATGCGTACTACTACCGATCGATGATCACTCGCTGTTACTTTTGAGGAATAAAGGGAAAAACAAAAAAACTACAGCTTAACTTGAACACAAAACCGCAAAAACAAAACACGTAACCAAACAAAAAGAGCATCTTACTAAAGTTTCTCAACAATCAGAAGTATACAGAATCGTAAAGCATATTTTGAAGGAATCGATGAGATAAACAAAACAAATTTACTTCTGCTAAGCAAATGGAGTATTGTTTACTGACCTGACAATCCTGAAACTTAATAGAAGTGGTGGACTGAGGATGGGGGTGGGGGTGGGGGTGCAGTCTGGCCGGCGGAAACGGGGAAGGTCGGAGGAGAGAGAGAGCGTCAATCTGTGAGATTTTAATGTTTTTCTGTGGGTCGGAGGTGGTCTGTGAGAATAGGCCTAGGAAACGGGCCGGGCCACAATTTTCAGCCAATAACTCGCCTGTGGACCGAGACCTGATGGACTTTGACTAGTCAACGGATCAGAGTCAAGCCCATCTGTAAAAAAATCTAGTGAAAATTGGGTAAATCCCCTATTTTTTTAAAACTCTAAAAAACCCTTCTAATGACTTAAAAAATAATTTTTAACATTAAATCAGTTTCTTAAACAGTTATCTTTGATTTACATTAAAATTTGAAATTTAAATTTAAATTTGACATCACTACAATTTCTCTCTTTCTCTCTCATTTCTTTTTCCTGAGAAGATTATGGTTAATTTAATATTAAATGTTACTATGCTTTTCATATTACTATTTTTTGTTGAACATATTACTATTAATATTGAATGTTACTATTTTTTTCGAAATATCAAT
This sequence comes from Ilex paraguariensis, assembly GCA_963454935.2. NCBI lineage: Eukaryota > Viridiplantae > Streptophyta > Magnoliopsida > Aquifoliales > Aquifoliaceae > Ilex > Ilex paraguariensis. The sequence continues at coordinate 801,214 of CAUOFW020001680.1, read as the reverse complement.
ATTCAATATTATTTTTTTTGTTGACCATGTTACCACTATTATTTTTTTCAAATATTAATATTCAATGTTACTAATTTTTATTTTTGAATGTTAATATTTTTTTGTGTTTAAGTGATACTATTTTTTTTTAAATGTTAATATTTTTTATTTTTAACGTTACTATATATATATATACTAACAATTGCCGGTGCCTGAAACCACTATGTAACAAATAAAAAAAATTGCAACGAATTACTAATTCTCAAAGGCATTACACAACACAAAAAATAGTCAATAAAAAAAAACTAATGAAAATTGTCACCCAATATGAGCCCACAATTATTTTAAATTTTTTTTTTTTTGACAATTTCCTCTAAAATTCAGAAAAAAGATACAGTAAAAACTCCTTTTATTGAGTGCCTATAACAATGAGCAGTTGTGTGATCTCTCAATGATTCCTAAAAATTACTAAATGCACCTTTGATATTTATGTTCTATTTCAGTCCCAAAGATGGAAATATATCATAAAGAAATGAGCCCCGATTGAAAAATTTCAGTCTTCTCCGGCTCCTCAATAATGACCCCGCACCTCTATACATAGAAAAGAGAAATGGGTGATCTCAATATGCATAATTAACCTACTAATTAGATAATAAAACCACAATTTCAAAGAGAGCAACATGTAGAGTGGGTTTTAGAGAGAGAATAAGAAATAAAACAGAACTTGAGGATGTATTAGACAATTCAAAGATATGAAGTCTCAGTTCTTGATAAACAAAAAACAATTTGATTCAAATAAAACCAATGACATACCCGCATATAACAATGCTAGTAGCATTGCCAATATCACTATCTTGATTAAAAAACAAGATGACTATTCAAATTATGGATTAATGCAAGCATTGATCCAGTGCGATGCACCGCTACTTAAATAAACACATAATGAATTGGTTCGATAAGATTAAATTTTTTATATAAAGTGTTTAGTAATAAAAAAGTAAAACAAATGTAATCACCAAATGTATTTAACATTGTCAAAAAAGGACATTGACAAAATACTAACAATAAAATGGTCAAAAAAGGATATCCACCCATATGATTCATTTGCAAGTAGAGAGTACAACATTGCAATTCACAATCACAACTTAATGGAATCATAATCATAATTGACACAATCGAATGTTATTGAAAGAGACAAAACAAAATGACCTTCAAGGATGTATAACGAACCTTTAAATAAGAAGAGAGAAGAGGAATGTCGTTACATATCAACTTCTCTTTAGTTTTTCTGCAATAATTTGAGGAAGAAATACCCAACTTTGTGTAATCCTTGATGATTCGTACCTGTGGTAGATCACTATATAGAAAACCCAAAAAATTACCAATGAAATCTAATGATGCTCATGTGTAACAAAAAACAAAGATTATCGAACAAAAATGGATATACACAATCTAAGTTGTTATCGTGTTTTATTATTCAATCTCTATGAAAACAAACAACATGTTATTATGCTACAGTCTACGAAAATTATCTTATAATTACCTCAACCGGAACAAAACCTTAGTGTGATGCTTTAAAAAAACATGACAGATTAACATCAATAATTTTAGAATTTTATATAAAAAAAAAACCTAAATTTCAAACTAATTAATGTGTGAAACCTACTCTTCCTTTCATTAGGACCAATCCATCATATCAACATCCACACCAACCTTTAGTTCTAATTCCAACCAAACATTTTCAACAACACCACAATTCCTATATCAAGAAAAATAGTACAATCAATAGGAAAAACACTTAGAAGGCGAGTTCTAGAAGAAATAAAAGTCTTGCTCAAAAAATTAGGGGAAAAAATTTCGCATCCCCGTATGTGAAAGGGAGAGAGAGAGCTGAGAAAGCTCTGTATGTGAGAGGGAGAGGGAGAGGGAGAGGGAGAGGGAGAGAGATCTGAGAGAGAGAGACGTAAGCATCTGATAGAGTTCTAGTAGCATCAAATAGTAGGAGTCTTAGAGTTTTAGAAGAAATGAAAGTCATGCTCAAAAAATTAAGGGGGAAAATTTCGCATCGCATTAGAACTGTCGGATCAATAATAATCAAGCAATTTGAGCTGAGAAAAGCTTAAGACAAACTTTTTTAACTACTTTATTATTATTATTGTATATATATATATATATATATATATACTAGCAATGCACACGACGTGAAAACAATTTAGTTCATTAATTTGTTATTAAATTTATTTGCAATACAAAGTTGATGAGTAATAAAATTGAATGATTTTTTGTAAAGGTAAGTGAATAATTAAAATACAAAGAAAATAGACACTTAATCTTTTAATCTCAAAATTTGATAAATTTCAGCCAATAAATGATAAAAATACTCAAAAACATGTTACATATAAAAATACCCAAAAAATATTGGATTTAATTTATTTATTATTGGATTGATTGTTGGTGTCAATAAATGTTAGAATTTACCATTAATTCAAAAATTAAGAATAATTAGGTCAATATTATAGGAGATTTGAACAAGTTTTCAAAATATTAGCTATATGAACAATGAAACATTGGATTCACGAGAGGTTGTAATAAAGTAAAGAAACACTAACATAAAAAATTTTATTGTAAACATATAAATTAATAAACTAAAACATAATAATTAATAAACTAACCTCAATTATGCTGAATATTCGACCTATCACATCAATTTAATAAACTAAAATATAAGAATTAATAAACTAACCTCAATTATTATGCCGAATACTTGACATGCCACACCAACAATTACGGGAAAGTTTGATCCCATGTGGTATCAGAATCCTATATATATATATATGAAGGAATTCAAAATATTTTAGAAGTCTAATAAGTAGGAAAGATAAAAAAAATATATGCATATGTATCACCTAAAAATTACCAATATATGGTATTAGAATTCTAGTAGAATTTGTACAATTGAATGGAAAAGAAAGAATGTATTGTCATAGAAATAAAGTTTATATATATAGAAATATATATGAAGGAATTCAAAATATTTTAGAACTCTAATAAGTAGGAAAGACAAAAAAATATATGTATATGTATTACCAAAAAATTACCAATATGTGGTGTTAGAATTTTAAATGAGTTTGTACAATTGAATACAAAAGAAAGAATGTATTGTCATAGAGATAAAATTTATCTATCAAGTCATAGAGATAAAGTTTATATAGCTAATATTTTGATAAAATTTATCTAGGTAATATTTTGATAAAGTTTATTTACCAAGTCATAGAGATAAAGTTTATCTAGCAAATATTTTGAAAGTCAAGTAGGTACGAAAGACAAGAAAATATGTGGGTACAGTTGGTTTTATGGTAATAATTAAGGGTAAAATAGAAAATCAAAAATTTTTCACACATGTTAACATTTATAAGTAGTATAAATATAGATATAGATATATGGATATAGATACATATGAGAGAGAATTTTAATATTAGTCAAACTTCTAAAATTTAAGAGTTGTTAGTTTTCAAATTTGTTGTAATTAAAAATAACTAATGAGGATATTAATATAGATTAAAATGAACTTAAAATTAAACAAATTTTTTTGATGGACTTATCACCAAATAACTCTACAAAGGGAGACCGACCTTCAAATTTCCTTTTCAAAAAACCCCATTTTAGGTCCAAATAGTAACTCATAATGACTTGTGTTTAGCTCTTTTGGCCTATAAGCCCACCTTCGGACGGGCTCGACCTTAAATTTTTAGGAAATTTGGAGGACGGTCCCCCTTTGTGAACTTATTTGGTAATAAGTCTATTAAAAAAATTTATTTAATATTAAGTCCTTTTTAATCTTTATTGTCCAAAATACCCCTAATAGTTATGTTTATTTAAAACAAATTTGAAAACTAACAACTCCTAAATTTTAGGAGTTTGACGAACATTAAAATTTTCTCTCTCATATTTATCTATATCCATATATAAAATAAGANAATTCACATTTTGAGAAAAAAAAATATTCATACCAATTACTTTGGAAAAGCCCAAGTTCTAATCCGATAAAAGCATAGGGAAGGACATGATTGTGGCAATAATAGATAGCCATGCCATGTTATGAAAATCTGGTATCTGAGACATTACAAGCCGAATAAGTCCAAATAGCAGCATACACATGTGATCCCCATATTCATAGTTTGCCTTGTGCCCCTCCTTATGGTAACAATTCAATTTCTAAAATGCTCTGCATCAATTGTAGAAACAAAATAATCATATTGATGTATGTTTTATTTATGGAATTCCAATAAAACTCAAGCAGCAGAACGTAAAGAACGGTATGTACACCCCAAGGGCAACACAATCACAACATAATAATTTATTTTGATCAAGGGACAACACTACAGGATAGAATGTGTGTGAGTTTTTGGGGAGAAGGGGGGTTGTTGTGGTATTTAATATTGTGGCAGGTTACAATGTTGTATAGTAGAAATTTGGTGGGAGCCAACACCTCATCTTATAAGCAAAAAATATATGAGCTAGGGGATTCAACAAGAGAAATACCTCATGCTGGTTGAAGTAGTAATTACATAAGCAATACCAACCCCATAAAAGCTACTATACTGAAGAAAACCACATAACCATGAGTGTTTCCTACATGGATCATCAGTTAAGAAAGTTAGAAGGCATATTGAATAAACCAAATCATCATGAGAAAAAAAGTCCCAAATTGAATATTACACAGAATTTTTGACAGTGGAATGTCACAAAGGAGGAAGATATATGGCTCTGTTACTACCAAGTATAACTCTAATGGCATTCATGTAGGAGGGGTGTTGTGTTCCAATCACAAGGTCAGGTGACTTCTAATAGTCCAATATGAGGGACACCAATATGTAGGTGACAACTGCAAAACACAATCAACTTGTCTGGCAATCTAACCTAGTTGTGTAGTGCTTGATGAGAGAGAGAGAGAGAGAGAGAGAGAGAGAAAGAGAGGACACCTGCTCCAATCATGGTGGTGATGATATGAGCAATACTAGTCCAGACGGTTCCTGGTGAAGAAATATTAACAAATTAGGGCCATTATTTTTATTATTGAAATTATAAGTAGAATTAAAAATATGGAACAGAGGAATTAATTTGATCCTGGAAATGGTTTACCAGTTCTCATGTCATGCTCATATTGAAGCTTATCGTCTTCCAACGGAACCATTTTCCAATTCGAGAGACTCCTGGACAACCATGTTATGCTAGAATAGAATGAATGAAGCTTACAACTTCTATAATTCTATATATAAAGGGAAGGCATAAGGTCAATATATTCTATATACATAGATAGACATAGCCTAAAAAAATGTGAATAAGGTCATTATAAGAATAGATCACATACATGAACACGTATTTGAGCAAAGTGCAAATAAAATTTAAATTACCTTAGAATTGGAAGGGATGCAATGAGCAATGAGCAATGACTTCTTTGTAGCCTCTACTGCATCCATCTACTAGGCCTTGACTAGGGCTGTCAAAATTTGACACAACACGATTAACTGACACGAATCGACATGAATTAAGCAGGTTTGGGTAAGATCTTAACGGGTTTGAGAAATAAACGGATTGACACGCCAAACACGTTTAATAAATGGGTTGTGTTCGGGTGAGATCTGTCAAACCGTTTATTACACATTTACCCGTTTAAATAAAATTAATATAATAATAAATTAATAATTATTTTAAAAAATTAGCAAGAAAAAAAAAGTAAAAAAATTAATAAAAAAAAAAAGAAATAAAGTAGTAGTTTAAAGACAAAAGAGAGAAGATGAGGAGCACTTTAAAAACAAAGGCAAATCAATGCCTTTCATTTTTATCCCACATTGGAAAATAAGGGGAGATGAGGAGGGTTGAGTTGTCTAAAAAAAATAATGGTCTCTTGTTTTTTGTTTTCTAAGCCTTCAAGTCTTAGTTTTATGAGATTTGACTAAAAATTTCTCTTTTTTGAGGCAAGTGTAATTAGTAATAAAAAAAAGTGGAGTATTAAAATTTGTTAATATAATTTTTTTAAAATTAAAGAGGTTAAACGAGTCGTGTCGTGTTACCTATTTATTAAATGAGTCGTGTTCGTGTTGAGATTTTTTACCTGTTTATTAAACGTGTCGTGTACGAGTTTATATATTTTTCACCCATCACCTGTTTAACCCGACACGTAACCGTTTAACCCAACACGTTTGACACCCCTAGCCTTGACTGTAACCACTTTCATGAAACAGGCTTGTTGTTTGTGGTGTGCCATATATTGTAAAATCACTTATTAAATTTTTTGATTTGAACCATGTAAAGTATAACAAAACAGTTACAGTAAAGAGTTACACAGAAACGAAAGAGTTATAGTAGGATAACGAAACAATAACAGTAAACAGATGCACGTAACAGTTTGTTTAAACAGTAAAAATAATAACCCGATTACAGACCAGGAACTATTATTGAACTATGGGTAGATCAAGGCTAGTGTTTGACACTATGTCCTTAAGACAGATTTCGCCTCCACACACAGTGCTTATGGAAATTGAGCGTCTGTCTCTCAGAATACAATGATCTTTTCACGAACAGAAGTAGCATTCCAATCTGCTCGTCCAACGAACAAAAATCGTGTTGTGTACTCTCTAAATGCATTGCCTTAATGTAAAAAATGATATGTTCTAATGTTTGCCTTATTGTCGAAAATGGATTGATGAATTGAATGAATTAATGAAAATGAGCATGAGTATTTATAGACACATTGGTGACTTTCCGGACAGTCACCTTACTAAAGGACACAACCTAGAATGACAAGAAACAACATCCAGTAGACACTTTGAGTAACTGTTCTTCCTGAACAGTCACAACTCAAAATTTCAGACTAGTGGAAATCAATTCTTGCCAAATTAATTAAAATTTATTTCGGGTTAAGAAATTCTTGCTCAATTAATTAAATAAATTTTCTCTAAAAAAATAGAGCTTGGTCTGACCCACACTTAAGCCCGGTCGGGTCGCGGTCATGGCAGGCGGCGCGCGCATGTTGTTGAACCGAAAACATGTAGGTGCTTGCTCTGCTCATAAAATTGTGGTACCCTTTAGGGCTCAATCTCATAGAGCAAACTTGGCCTATATATGCCCATGTTGAATTTCTTCCTCAACCAATGTGGGATTTGTGTCACATCCCACATTACACTCCTTTATTTTCACATTTGAAAAGGGTTATTTTGGAACCTATTTTTTCATTCATTTCTTATTCGATTTGAGTAAGTGAATAAACTACATTATTCTCCTCACGGAGTAGAATATGAACTCACAAAATTTTGTTCAAAATAACAATCGGGAGTCGACCAAAATTCAGTCTTTATACTTTTAAAAAAAACTGTTTTGGTTTAACAAGGCTAACATTAACGTGTAGGTTGTGTGGAAGAAACAAAACAAAAAAAAAAATTTAGAAACCCCAAAACAAAAAACCATGCAAATGCTTTCATAAAACCACAAAAGCAAACATAAAACAAATTATGCTAACTATGCATTAGACAAAAGTAATAAACACAAAGTTTTCAAGAGTAAGTCCTTACTTCCCAGTCACACAAAAATAACCAGTTTTTTTTTTTTTCTTTTCAGAATCTAGAACATAAAAAAAAGACTAAAGATTAGAATATAGAAGGCATACCTCATGTTTTCATTTGAAGATGAGCTTTTTGGCTGCTTGAATACTAAAATACAAGTAATCACATTGTTAATAGATGACTTTATTATTGATCAAATAAATAAATGACTTTATTCTCTATAAGAAATTCTCACGTATCTATTAATTACTATGATAATATGCTATTCTCCTTGTTGTAATGGCTATCAATTTAATTTAATGGATATATGGAAAACTTAAGCAGTTGGCAAGTGGACAATCTAAGAGACAGTAAGTGGACAATGAAAGAGACAAAGTGGACAGAGTGGATTAATGCACAATGGAGTTACTACACACGTTGAATAATTAAATGTGAAATCAGTTTGGCAAGTGAATCATACGAAGAGACCCTCAAATATTTAAGTGACGTGGAATAAATAAATACATAAGATATGATTGTCTTTATTCTATTCTATAAGGGTAAAATAAGTATTTAAAAGTTTTTCTCATGTGTACATTTAAAAGTAGTATATATAAGACTTTTGTTCGTCGTATAGATATAAATAATTGAGTGTAACTGTACTACTAATAAATGAGTTTGAAAAAAAATTAAAAGTTTTTATAAAAGAGTACAAAACAAGTTGAAAGTCAAATGTGTGTAAAAAATAAAAATTAGATGAAAGTATATAAGTGGATATAATTGACTTTATTATAATAATTAGGGATAAAATAGAAAGTCAAAAGTTTTTTACAGATGTTGACATTTATATATATATTACTTCTAAAAGTAACTTACAAAGAATTTTTTTAATTTTCCTCTTCTATCCACAAACAATTATATAAAACACAATGTAGTCGTATCCTATTTTCTAATTTAACTCTTGGATCAGTTTTATTTTAGGAATATTCAATTACAAGTGTAACAAAGAAATTCATATCTATATTTATTAGTCATAACCCGTGCATAAATGCACGATAAAATATAAAATTCGAATATTCATCTCACTATATTTAATAATTATTCTTTCATTCATTTCTTTGATTACATCATTTAAAATATATTTTTATCAATTATTTTCTTAAAAATATTAACAATTTTCTTAAAATATGTAACTCAACAAAACTTTCTCTACATGTGTATGCTATCGTGTATAGATAATGTCTAAAATAAATATTATGTTAAATTAAAAAATAATTAAATATTAAATAATTAACATGTGATATAAATGAGTGATGTAATATTTTAGAGGGGAAAAATATGTAAGAGATAAAAATTCAAATTACTAGATAATTTATTATATGGATATCTATACTATATATAACAAATGATTAATATAAATTATCAGCTCATTTCAAAACTTTTCAATTTTTTTTTTACTCATTAAGAACATTTCCAACCATGACTCTAATTTAGACTCAAATTTAAATTTGAGTCTAAATGTTTCAAAAATCTTCTCTAATCTTGGACCCAAATTTATACAAATCAAAGAAAAACTTATTTTGGACCCAAATAAAGAGAAATCCAAATCCTATATGAGAGATCCAAATCCTATGGACCCAAATTAAGAGAGATCCAAATCCTATATCAAATTTTTAATGGCAGCTTTTACCTATTGAAACTCAAAAATAAACGTTTCAACCATTGCCTCTCTTTTTCTCTCCAGCCTCTCTCTTCAACGCTACTTCCACTGCTGACCACAATTGAATTATTCACTAATCACCATCGAAGCAAATTTTCCTGCGTCATCTATTCTTTACAAGCTCATCTCTGTTTCTCTTTCACTCTCTCACTCACTTTCCATCTATCTCTTCTTATCCTTGGAAGTGTGAATATGGAGAATTGGGTCTAAGTGCTAACTGATGTTAGATGTTTGCTTTTAAATTGCTTGGTATGTTGACAATTTGGTTTTTGCTATGTTCAACAATGGGAATTTAATGGGTTAGATTCTAGATCTGTTCACATCTAGGTATGAAATTTGAGAATGTTTCCAGCCCTCTAGAACACTACTTAATGCTGGAAAATCCAAAAGGGAAAGGCTTGGGAACACTAGTTAATAAGAAAGAGATTCATCTGGGACATCACTAGAGCTTTCAAGCACTAGAAACATGTGTCCAGTTGTGAAGAGTTGTTGTCAGTTTTAGACGAGAAGTAGTTAAGAAATAGAAAGAGAAAGGAGAAAGAAGAAAGAAGGACAAGGAGGAGAGGTCTGTGGGAAACAATCAAAAAACCATAGCATAATTCAAAAATTTTGTAAGTGAAACAGAGGAAATAAAGAAGGTAAAATGATTTGGTGGGAGAAATTAAAAAATGAATTTTGGGACAATAAAAGAATTTTTAAAAAGATTTAATTAGATATTTGAGTTTGTTTATTGAAGTACTCTATACTAAATCAAACTTTTTACTCAAATTTAGATTCAAATTTGAGTTATGATTGGAGATACTCTAACAATCCAATTATTTCCTCTTAAATCTAAAGTTGTTCGTTAGGTCATTACACCAACCGTGAAGCTCTTTCACGTCTCACTTTCTTTGTTGAATACCAATCCGCTTATATTATTTACTCACCACTTTCCAAATGCAATCAAATTAGGAAAACCCAAACAACAATGGCCTTGAATGCGAGTTACACTATTAGTTAAGAAGCATAATTGATTTGTTTTTAATCATTCTTTTCTTGTATTGTTTTTTTCTTCAATTGTCATGTTGGAATCCAATTTGCTTTTCACATTCGATTTATTACTCTACCAAATCACTTATCCTACAAAATTGCCCCTTCACTTATCAGACTGAATTGATGCAACAATAAATTGGAAGGGACTTGCAATAGTATTTGAGTAAAAGAATTGCTTCAATGAGGTAAGCGCCATGGCGTGGTTCAACGGCATCAAGAGTAAGGGGATTAGAAGATTATTACACCTTCAAGGGCTGGCAATGATAGCCCCCCCTACAAAGGGAGAATTGTAATGGAATTTTTTTTTTCTTGAACTGGTATTGATATGTAGTTTATTTTTAAATTTTCTTAACAAGTATTGAGAAGTTGTTAATGTTGTAGACTCATTTTATCCTCCCCTTTTTTCATTATCTATGTTATTTATTTAGAATCTCTTGTATGATGTCTTCAACATAGGATGTAGATTATGTTATCTTTTCATCTAGATATAATCAATGGTATTTTTGCAATGTCCTCCTGGTGTTGGGATCCAAGCTTTTGCCACTTGAGGCAATCTCATGAGCTTGTGAGTAAAATTGTTTCTTGCTCCTATTTGAAGTACGCATGAATTGATGGTTGTTTCTAAATAAGTATCTATCGAAAATATTAATCACTAATAATCCTTTTGTTTATGTCAGCTCTTCTTGGTCAAGCGCTCAAAACTATTTTAATCATGGGACCAAATACCATTGTTACGTCTTGACAATTTCCGTTAATTTTTTTTTTCGTATCCTATGCTATTCGATATATTAATTTTTTTTTTAAAAAAGGGCTTTAGTTGGAGAATCACAGACAATACATGAGATGGGGAATCTTCTTAGATCACTATTTTTTCTTGTGAATCTTTTTGATGAATTTGCTTGAGTCAGACAACAATAATAGTTGTGAGTAATAGGGACAACCTTCAATAAGATTTTTTATCATTAGCTATGATTGGGTAGATCATTCTCAACCAGATGCCCAATTTAGCTTATATTTGCTGGGTTTTTTTTTTTTTGTGGGTATTGAAAAGATATTTGTTGAGTTTTGAACAGAATTGGGACTATAAATATGCGGCTTCTGCATCCTTACCTGTCAATGTTAGATCTAACATGCCCGCTTTGGTACTAGGAAAAATTGAAAGGAGGCAAAGACATTGACACGAATTGTTTGTGAAAAGAAGTTTTATTAAGCTTTTACTTATTTCTTCCATTTTTTTTCCATTCTTCCAATACCAACAGAACATAAAAGCCTCAATTCTGGCTGACCATTATTAGCAGCTTGCGTTGCATATGAAATTTTGAACAATCTGGTGGTGTTTGGATCACCATGGGAGGATTGGATTTGAATCCGAACCCAATCCAACTCAATGCAAAGTGGTTCGGATTGGAGAATTATAAAGTAATGTATCAAATCATATCCCATATTTGGATAGAAATTATTTGGTTTGTGGGCCTCATTGCACCTGCACGGGAGATTTCCCGCAATAGATTGAGATAGCAATCCTTTCGACGATGAACCTAAAACAACCATAAGGTCAGAAAAGGGGCCGAGTGAGCACCCGACTTATCCTATCCGAAGCTTAAATCAATATAAGTTTGGAGGCTTTAGCACAATGTTCTTTTATTCTTAGTTTAGTCTTGCATACCTTTGTTTATTTTTTTGAAGAGTATTTATACCTGGATTAGCAATGAGTGCCAAGGCTTGAAGTCCCATCTCAATATTTAATGACATGCACTCTTACCAGTGTTCTCCACTCAGATCTTCGAGCCTAGTTTAGTCGGGTGATAGGGCGACTGCTTGGGACATGCCGAGTACTTATGACCCTATCCCCGGTCATTCAAGTCTTCTGATCGGCGCTTTGACACCTACTCCCAAGCGTGTAAGGTTCGGGGGAATAGTACCTCGGCACAATAACCATTAATGCTTCGCAATCATGACTGCTACTTTGGGTCTCGAGGATGTAGGTGCTCATTAATAGTCCTGCCTCAGTCACTCACATCTCCATAAATGAGCTGTCAAGTCATCTTAAATGCTGGTGTCTGTTTGTGTACTCGGTTCCTCCAAGTCATTACTCCTTGGCGCCACTTCTTGGCGCCCCATAACGGCTACATCTTTACATGTGTCAATCTGGGGGTTGCTGAGCCATCTAAAGTCCCGTCAACTACCCCTCAGCCTTCATTTTCCTTGTGGCATGGGACAAGTAGTATAAGGAGAGTGGAGACTTGCTGAACAGGCCTAATTCATAAGGGTGGTTACTTGCACGTCCGACACTGCATTTTTCAAATTTGCAAATGATGATCTGCCCCTTTGATTCCTTCTCCTACTACCAGGTATAAATAGGAGATCGTATGGCCATCTCCAAAATTTGCATCTTTGAACTCCCTTTTAGCAATTAACTCCTGAGCACTCCTCTTTAGTCTCCTGAGCACTCTTCCTTAACCTCATGAGCACTTGTCTTTGAAGATCTCCAATCTGTAAGTACTTTTTCCTCTTGTTTTTCTTTCTCATTCTCCCATCCTTCTTCTACATTTCCCCTAGATTCCATCCATGGCTAGAGTACGTAGAACAGTGGTGAGGGCACCTGTCAGGGCCAGGGGTAATCGTAGGTTGAGAAGAAACAAAGTAATTGATGACAACATCCAATCCTTTAGGGATAAATATCACATTCCTGAGCCTGTTTTTACCTTCCCTTTTGACCCTGACTTCCATATGGGGGACATAGGGAGTGTAGAGATGATGGTCTTCTATACCAAAGTCATTATGAAAAGGGGAGTGACATTCCCTCTTCATCCCCTCTTGCTGAAGATGTTAATGCATTTGAAGCTTTTCCCTTTTTAGTGTGACATAAATTTCTTTAGACTAGTCATGGGCATAGTCGCCCTAAATGCTCGGGGGGGTAGAAAAAATTCTGTTCTATTACGACTTAAGACTAGTCGTCGGGGGCATGTACTACCTCGAAACTCGGGACCCTTCCATGTACCTGGTGACCCACATACCAGACTTGGATAAGGGNGACTTAAGACTAGTCGTCGGGGGCATGTACTACCTCAAAACTCGGGACCCTTCCATGTACCTGGTGACCCACATACCAGACTTGGATAAGGGGTATGTTGATGATCTGATCTTGTTCGGCGGCAGTTGGGAGAAAGGAGATAGGCTTGAGTATGATGGATTGTACTGCCCCAAAGTGCCGAGGGATTTAGGTGTGTATTGCATATATTCTAAGACTGTTCGGCTTTTGTTGCCACATCTGACCTCCTTGCTGGTTTGTTTTTGCAGAAGGATACAGGTTTGATGCTGCTCAACCTTTGAGGTCTCAAGTCTATTTTGCAGACTACTAGGCTACCACCCCTCCTAATCAAGCAAATCCCTCCGCCATTCGACCCTCAGTATGGGAGGATCGTTCTTCTTTGGAGGAAGAGGAAGAAGAAGAAGGGAACCATGAAGCCAACCCCAACGCCGATCGCACTCCATCCCCTGATGACATGTTCAACCCTTCTCCCAGCACCATTGGTACCATGCAAGCCATTGCTGCGGTGAGAAGAGTAAGGCTCTCTAGANGATTCCATCCATGGCTAGAGTACGTAGAACAGTGGTGAGGGCACCTGTCAGGGCCAAGGGTAATCGTAGGTTGAGAAGAAACAAAGTAATTGATGACAACATCCAAACCTTTAGGGATAAATATCACATTTCTGAGACTGTTTTTACCTTCCCTTTTGACCCTGACTTCCATATGAGGGACATAGGGAGTGTAGAGATGATGGTCTTCTATACCAAAGTCATTATGAAAAGGGGAGTGACATTCCCTCTTCATCCCCTCTTGCTGAAGATGTTAATGCATTTGAAGCTTTTCCTTTTTTAGTGTGACATAAATTTCTTTAGACTAGTCATGGGCGTAGTCGCCCTAAATGCTCGGGGGGTAGAAAAAATTCTGTTCTATTACGACTTAAGACTAGTGGTCGGGGGCATGTACTACCTCAAAACTCGGGACCCTTCCATGTACCTGGTGACCCACATACCAGACTTGGATAAGGGGTATGTTGATGATCTGATCTTGTTCGGCGGCAGTTGGGAGAAAGAAGATAGGCTTGAGTATGATGGATTGTACTGCCCCAAAGTGCCGAGGGATTTAGGTGTGTATTGCATATATTCTAAGACTGTTCGGCTTTTGTTGCCACACCTGACCTCCTTGCTGGTTTGTTTTTGCAGAAGGATACATGTTTGATGATGCTCAACCTTTGAGGTCTCAAGTCTATTTTGCAGACTACTAGGCTACCACCCCTCCTAATCAAGCAAATCCCTCCGCCATTCGACCCTCAGTATGGGAGGATCGTTCTTCTTTGGAGGAAGAGGAAGAAGAAGAAGGGAACCATGAAGCNACTAGGCTACCACCCTTCCTAATCAAGCAAATCCCTCCGCCATTCGACCCTCAGTATGGGAGGATCGTTTTTCTTTGGAGGAAGAGGAAGAAGAAGAAGGGAACCATGAAGCCAACCCCAACGCCGAGCGCACTCCATCCCCTGATGACATGTTCAACCCTCCTCCCATCACCATTGGTACCATGCAAGCCATTGCTGCGGTGAGAAGAGTAAGGCTCTCTAGAGCCGGTGGGACTTCAGGCACCATCCCAATTGTCCCACTTTCGCCTTCACCCCGCCTCCACCATCACCACATCCTCAGCAGTCCCAGGACCTTGTAGTTTCGCTGAGGGACCAACTGTCGAGGTTCCAAGTGACCCCCTCGGACGATCGGCCAATGGACCACCGAAATCGAGACCCCAAGGCATCTGAAGAGCTCTAGGTGAAGTGTCGCACAATGCCCCAGCCCCAGAAGCATCATCTTTAAAGTGGAACCCCCGAGTACAGACAAGAAGAGGGCGCCCAATGTTGGAGTCTGACTCTATTATTGAATATCCTGACATTGCCTTCGCCGTCATCGGGAGTTTCCAATTTGAGACCAACATGGCTGTTTGTCGAGGTTATGGGGACAACAAACTCCTGTAAAATGTTGTCCATAACAATATGTTGGAGTGCACTGATTGTTTTAACTTCTTTTGGTTCTGCTTGTCTGGTTATTTATGACTTAGATTTTATGCTTTCAGGCTGCCAGCAGATGAAGGCCGTCATTGATCATTTTTGGGAGTACAAGCAGGCGGCGAGGAACGTGGAGAATGTGCTGGCTCGCTAAGATGAACACATTCAGGGGGTGAAAAGGATAGTTGCTGATCAATCCAAACATATCACTGACCTGATCCATAAGGCCAATGCCTTTGTTGCCGAACTGGAGAAGATGAAGGCAACCGAGGCCACCAAGAGGATGGAGGAGTTCGAGCTCTGGGTTTCTGTCGCCAACGTCAAACTGCTGGAAGCTGAGTCCATCACCAATGAGCTGACAGCCAAAGTTGACGCCTTGGAGGCGGAGAAGGCTAGAGAGCAGGAGAGGACCTGATAGGAGTGCGAGAAGATGTGGCTCAACTACCAAGATCAAATGGTCCCAGCCTTGAGGAAGCCAAGGAGAAGGCTTTCAAGCAAGGCTGAGATGCCGCCTTACATGTCGCTGGGGTTGAGGTTGGCTCAGATCTGTTTGCAATGCATAGCTACTTAGTAGAACCCAAGGAACAACCACCATTCGAGCTAAGCCTTGAGGGACCAACCGAAGGGGTGGGGGGAATTGAAGGTCAAAACAAACCGATTACACTTAGTGATGGTGAGAGCGGCGATCCCTCTTGGCTTCCTTCTCTTCCCCTCTGGGTGAGGGCTTCGATGTTCCTCTTCTTGGCTCCAACATCATTCCTCCTAGGGAGCCTGATACTGAACTTGACGAAATACTTGGAGTTGGGATAGCACCTCGGAGACAGCATGGTAGGCTCAACGGTGATGAACAAGCTAACCTCAAAGGTGGAGCACGGGATTAGAGATTTTCCCTTTTTGTACTCTTCGTTTTTCTTTTTGTTTTCATGCTCAGGGGACCGAGCGCAAGGCTCAGGTTAAAATTTTGAGGGCGTTGCTTCAAGGGTGTAGTGTTATATCCCTTGGGTCGTGCCCTTAACAACTGAATGCAAGGCTTGTGTTAAAATTTTAAGGGTGTTGCTCTAAGGGTAGAGTTTTATACCCCTCGGGAGGGGCCGTGCCCCTAACGACCAAGTGCAAGGCTCATGTTAAACTTTTAGAGGGCGTTGCTCCAAGGGTGGAGTCTTATACCCCTCGGGGCCATAACCCTAACGACCGAGCACAAGGCTCGTGTTAAACATTCATCAAGAATCAAAGATTGGGATCCATCTTAGTAGAAATATCTCTTCAGATACGATACATTCCAAGATTGGNGACCATAACCCTAACAACCGAGCACAAGGCTCATGTTAAACATTCATCAAGAATCAAAGATTGGGATCCATCTTAGTAGAAATATCTCTTCAGATACGATACATTCCAAGATTGGATTACATCATTGTCATCCATATCCCTTAGTCTATATGCCCTTGTGCTCCCCATAACACTTAATTTGTAAGGGCCTTCCCAATTAGGGCTAAGTTTCTCATCAGTGGGTTCCCGAGTAGTGCCCACCACTTTGGGTAACCCCAATTCTCCTACTTGGAAATTCCTCGTCCGGACCTTTTTCTGGTGTTGTCTTGACAGCTCTCCTTGGTACTTTGCCAGCTTGATGGATGCCAGTTCTCTTATCTCTTCAGTCAAATCAAGATCTTTGGCAAGCGTTTGATCATTGTTCCCCAACTCAAAAGCTTGGCTTCGTATCGTTGGAAGCCCTACTTCTAATAGGATGACAACCTCTAACCCATATGTCATGGCGTACGACATTTCTCTTGTTGAAGTCCTCAACATGGTGCTATAGGCGCATAGCACGTTGAGTAACTCCTTGGTCCACTTTCCCTTTGCCTTTTCTAGTATCTTTTTGATTCCAACTAATACTGTCTTGTTTGAGACCTTTACTTGCCCATTACTTTGAGGGTAGGCTGGCATGGAATAATAATTGCGTATTCTAAATTCTAAATAGAATTCTCTGAAATGACCACTATTGAATTGGGTGTTGTTGTCCGAGATGATGGCCCGAGGGAATCTGAACCGAGTGATAATGTTCTGTCATACAGATTTCTTCGTTTCAACGTCTCAAATACAACTTAGGGGCTCAGTTTCAATCCACTTTGTGAAATAATCAGTAACTACCAGGAGGAATTTCTTGTCTAAAGAGCCCTTGGAGGGATCCTGCAATATCCATGCCCCATTAAGAGAATGGCCAGGGACTTGTTAATAAGTTCAGATCTCTAGTTGGTTGTCGGATAATGGGAGCAAATTTTTG
This sequence comes from Ilex paraguariensis, assembly GCA_963454935.2. NCBI lineage: Eukaryota > Viridiplantae > Streptophyta > Magnoliopsida > Aquifoliales > Aquifoliaceae > Ilex > Ilex paraguariensis. The sequence goes on along the minus strand of CAUOFW020001680.1, from coordinate 783,607 downwards.
ACATTTATCACACTTCCGAACGTAGCTCTTGGCATCCTTCTGCATGTATGGCCACTAATATCCTTGAGACATTGCTTGATGTGTGAGGAATCTCCCTCCTGTATGACTCCCACACATATCCTCGTGAACCTCATAGAGCAAAGGTTCTATCTTGTCTTCGGGGACACAGAGCAAATGTGGCCCCGAGAAGGATCTCCTGTATAATTGATGATTGGCCGATATCTAGAACTTGGGAGCGTTGAGTTTGATCTTCCTAGCCTTTTTGATATCCTCGGGAAGCACTTCTTTCCTCAAGTATGCGATTATGGGGTCTATCCAACCTAGAGGTGCACTTTGCATTTACGTTGGCAACACTTGATCAGTCTTCATTTCTTTAGTACTCAGGCTTTCCTGGTTCTCAATGACAATGNTAGAGGTGCACTTTGCATTTACGTTGGCAACACTTGATCAGTCTTCATTTCTTTAGTACTCAGGCTTTCCTGGTTCTCAATGACAATGCGCCGAGTTACCTTCGAAGCCAATGCTGAGGCTAGGCAAGCTAACGCATTGGCGTGGGTATTGTGATCCCTTGAAATCTGGAAAACTTCCACCTTTTCTAACTTCCCAATTCTGGATTGTGCCTTCTAATGGTATGCCTTCATCCTGTTGTCTCGAACCTCGAAGTCACCATTGATCTGATTCACTACCAACTGGGAGTCGCAGAAAACATAAAGGTGCCTAATCTCGATTGAGTACGCAATATTGAGTCCCGCCAACAGCGCCTTGTATTCGGCCTCATTATTGGATGCTTTGAACTCTAATATGATAGCTCGCTCTATTATGAATCCTCTAGAATTGGTCAGCACTACATCTATCCCTGCCTCCTTGCATTTGAGGACCCATCAATATAAAGGTTTCAAACGTCATCATAAAAAACTTTCACTTCTAGTGGGGGTTGGGACGTATAGAACTCGACAACAAAATCGGCAAGGACCTACCCCTTAATTAAAGTACGTGGTTTGTACCTTATTTCGAACTCTCTGAGTTCCACAGCCCACTTAGCAACCCTTCTTGACATGTCGGCTTTATGAAGAATGGCTTGAAAGGCCGATTAGTCAAGACTTCTATGAAGTGCGCCTGAAAATAGTGCCTGAGTTTCCTCACCAAAACTACCAATGCTAGAACAAGTTTCTCCATCGACAAGTATCGTGTTTTGGCGTCAAGCAAGGTCTTGCTCATGAAGTAGATGGGCCTTTGTGCCCCCTAACTTTCTCTTACTAGGGCTCCACTAATGGCTCCTTCCGATACAGACAAGTAGAGATTTAACACTTCCGTCGCCGATGGGACATACAAGGTTGGAGGCGACTTCAGGTACTCCTTAATACCATCAAGCACTTGGCCACATTTCTCATCCCAAGTTCCCTTTGCCGCACCCTTAAGCATGGCAAAGGATGGCTTGCACCTATCAGAGGACTTGGAGATGAATCGGTTAAGGACTGCCAGCATTCTAGTCAATTTTTGGATGTCTTTGGTAGTCTTCAACGCCTGGATGTTCTGTATGGCCTATATCTGCTCGGGGTTGGCTTCAATGCCCCTGTGGGTGACTAAGTACCCCAAGAATTTACCTGAGCTTACTCTGAAAACACACTTTGAGGCATTAAGCTTCAGCCATAGCTTTAGAGTATGACGAACGTGGTCTTGGAGGTGATCGAAACCCTCCTTACTTTTCACTAGTATATTGTCAATGTAAACCTCCATAGTTACGCCGAGTTGCTGATTAAAAATCTTGTTCATCAAGCATTGATAAGTGGCACCGGCATTCTTCAATCCGAACGGCATCACCATGTAGCAATAAATCCCTTGGGGCGTAATGAACGTTGTTTTCTCCTGATTTGATTCATGTAAGGGAATTTGGTGGTAACCTACCTGAGCATCCATGAAGGAGATACGTTTGTGACCCACGGTCGCATCGATTAGCTGATCAACCTTTGACAACGGATACTTGCTTTGTTCAAGTCTGTGAAATCTACGCAAACTCGCCATTTCTCCTCTTTTTTCTTAGCGCATATTGTGGTGGATAACCACTGGGGGAATTGCACCTCTCGGATTGAGCTAGCCCCTAACAATCTGTCCACTTCTTCATCTACGGCCTTTGCGTGGTGAGGTGCCATTCTTTGAGCTTTCTCTCTCACGGATTTAAAGGATAGATCCACATGGAGCTGATGAGTTATTATCTCGGCGCTTATAACTGTCATTTCTGCCTGTGTCCATACAAAGACGTCAGCATTTTGGCGCAAGAACTCTATCATGTCAAACTTCTCGGTGTCGTCTAGTGACGCCCCTATTAGAAAGTATCTCTCCTCATCCTCGGGATTTAGAAAAACTTTGACCAAGGCCTTTGTGGAACGATCGACTAGTTCCGTAATGGGGTCATCCACCCCGGGCCGACCGAGCTGTGATTGCTATTTAGCCACAACTACCTTGGGATCGCGCTCCTATTCTTGGCTGCTGACCTCGGTCTTTACTACAGTGTAAAAATAGCTTTTTGTCGATGCCTGATCGCCACAAATCTCCATGATGCCCCTTGGGGTGGGAAACTTTGTCTTCTGGTGATAGGATGAATGCACCGCCCTTATCGTATGCAAACATGTCCTGCCCATGATGGCATTATACGGTGAGTCATAGTCTATCACCACAAACTCTATTGGGACAGTAACTATCCTGGCATGAACCATAAAAGTGATTTTTCCGAGGGGAAGGGCACTGGAACCATTGAAACCTACGAGGGGGGGTCCTTACTAGTTTCAAATCTTTCTAGGTGAACCCCATCTTGCGAAAGTGGTCATCATACATCACCTCGGACGAGCTACCTGAGTTCACCAAAATCCTCTTGACATCATACTTGTTGACTCGCAAGGTGATTACCAAAGCGTCTTCATGTGGGAGTACTAACCCGCCCAGGTCGGCATCAGAAAAGTGAATGACCTCGGTGTCATGCCGAGGTTTCTTGGATGACTGTTCTACACCCCTGCTTTCCTCCACTTTTACTGCTTGTGAGACCCTTTGAAGATCGGCTTGGAGGGAGTTATATGTTGGTCACTCAATGGTGCAGGTGTGTATGACTTCAATCACGGTTGTCGCTTGATGAGGCGCACCGACTCCTTCCCCCACCGAGCCTCTAGGAGGTCTTCTATCAATGAACTCCCCCAGATGCTTGTCTCGAACCAATTGCTTGAGGAANACGGTGCAGGTGTGTATGACTTCAATCACGGTTGTCGCTTGATGAGGCGCACCGACTCCTTCCCCCACCGAGCCTCCAGGAGGTCTTCTATCAATGAACTCCCCCAGATGCTTGTCTCGAACCAATTGCTTGAGGAAGGACTTGTACACCCTGTAGTCTTTAGTCAAATGCCCTATATCCCTATGATAAGAACATCGGGATGTTGAGTCCCTCGTCGATGGGCCTCCTTGCATCTTAGGGGCCATTGGAAGAAAGGCTTCCCTTTTATCTTATACAACATCTTGTAGATGGGTTTCTTGAAGACCGTATTCACCTCTTGAAAGGACAAGTGATTTGGAGGCGGGACGGGTGTCCTTCTCCTCGTAGGTGGCTCCTTCCCCTTCTTCCTCAGCACTGGAGCCCTACTCTCGGGCATGATGGATTCTTCCTTCAACCTGGAATATTTGTTCATCCAGGCTGTCAAGTCCTTCATATTTCCTAGAGTTCTCTTATTAAGAGATCTGTAGAGGTCGGTGTTTTGGGATAATCCCAGCCGAAATGTCGCAGCAACTATTGCCTCCAAGCAAGCCTCAATCTCGTTAACTTCCTCCCAGTACCTGATTGCGTACTGCCGAAGGGACTCTCCACCTCTCCGTTTGAGCGTCAGTAAAGCGCCGATGTCTTTCGGCCTTTTACTACTGGTGATGAATAGAGCAACGAAGAGCTCGTCATTTGCTTCCAAGATCTGATGCTTTCCAGGGCCAAGTTTTTGTACCACTTCATCGTAGTGTCCCCCAAGCTCATGGGGAAAACTTGGCACAAAATCCTTTGGTCAGTGTCATAAATGGACATCAACTGCTTGTATTGTCATAGGTGGCCCTTGGAATTTGTCCTTCTAGCATAAACATTGAATTGGGGGACGGTGAATTTCTTCGACATTTCGGTCTCCCGAATGGCCCGTACAAACAGGGAGATGATCTGCCTGTTGTTATCTACATCGCCCTCAGGTTGAGTTCTCTGACTCTTAGCATCCAAACATGCTCGAAGGTCCCCTAGGGGCCTCACTTTTCTAGGCCCCCTCGCAGTGGACTCTGTGTGGGACTCAATTGTTGCTGCGCCCCTTTATAGTCCATAGCAGAGATCCCCCTAGGACAGGCCCGCCCTGTGGCAATCCCACTCCGATCCTTCCTAGGGAGTAGGCTTTCACCAGCTTCGTGGGTTGCTCCTCTCGGCCATGTGCCTTCGCAGGCTCCTCCTAGAGGTATCTAACTTCACGCCCCTAGAATCACCTCGACTTAAACTTCGGTCTTCACGCTTATTGCTTTGCCNTAGGACAGGCCCGCCCTGTGGCAATCCCACTCCGATCCTTCCTAGGGAGTAGGCTTTCACCAGCTTTGTGGGTTGCTCCTCTCGGCCATGTGCCTGCGCAGGCTCCTCCCAGAGGTATCTAACTTCACGCCCCTAGAATCACCTCGACTTAAACTTCGGTCTTCACGCTTATTGCTTTGCCAAGTAGCACTCCCCGTTTGCTTGAAATCATCGAGCTGATGTTGTACCTTAGCGTTATCCTTCTCAAGTTGCTTAATGCGCTTTCCAACCTACTTTTCCACTAACTCGACGATCTCACAAGCCAAAAGGCCTTGCCCCCCAAGGCCTTGATCCACGGGGAACGTTTGCTACAAGGCATGCTCGCCTCCATCTGACTAGCTCAAGGGGTTTGACTCCATGGCAAAGACCTTACTAACCAACTTACCTTTCAATTTTCACAATTCCAAGAAGTAGTTATAAATGAAACAAGTGCACAGATATACTATGCAGGGCCTTAAAAAAAAATCCAATAGTCATCCACCTCTACCCAAAAAGAAGTACACAAAATGCGTGAGTATTACACCTGGAAGCAACATCATGACACTTATCATGCACCACATAATATCTTACTAATATACACATCTTTGCACAAGGATAGGTGGTGGTACAACATCTTCCATTGCAACTTGTTCATTAATATTGTCTAACGTTGCGTTCTCCTCCCCTGTAATATCATTACCATTTGCACCAACTGTTTCTGTTTCCATCCTTCCAAGGTAAATGCATAACACAATCTTAGCCTCATTGTAAGAGTCATAGGAATTGTAAGGCGCACTAGGAAATCTATGCACATGTACATGACATTCTGGCCATGAATGGTAAATTCCAACCTGTCATCCTACAAATACAATATACCATCGTTCTCGCCTGTGCATTGCTATTGACACCATAACATTTCTTGTTAATAACCNTGGCTCAAGGGGTTTGACTCCGTGACAAAGACCTTACTAACCAACTTACCTTTCAATTTTCACAATTCCAAGAAGTAGTTATAAATGAAACAAGTGCACAGATATACTATGCAGGGCCTTAAAAAAAAAATCCAATAGTCATCCACCTCTACCCAAAAGAAGTACACAAAATGCGTGAGTATTACACCTGGAAGCAACATCATGACACTTATCATGCACCACATAATATCTTACTAATATACACATCTTTGCACAAGGATAGGTGGTGGTACAACATCTTCCATTGCAACTTGTTCATTAATATTGTCTAACGTTGCGTTCTCCTCCCCTGTAATATCATTACCATTTGCACCAACTGTTTCTGTTTCCATCCTTCCAAGGTAAATGCATAACACAATCTTAGCCTCATTGTAAGAGTCATAGGAATTGTAAGGCGCACTAGGAAATCTATGNCATTCTCCTCCCCTGCAATATCATTACCATTTGCACCAACTATTTCTGTTTCCATCCTTCCAAGGTAAATGCATAACGCAATCTTAGCCTCATTGTAAGAGTCATAGGAATTGTAAGGCGCACTAGAAAATCTATGCACATGTACATGACACTCTGGCCATGAATGGTAAATTCCAACCTGTCATCCTACAAATACAATATACCATCGTTCTCGCCTGTGCATTGCTATTGACACCATAACATTTCTTGTTAATAACCAAAACTGCAAAATAGTCTATATGCATGGTATCATAAAAATGACCAATTAAAAATGGTAACCAAGCACCACAAATGGTGAATTTGCATACATATTAGCACAACCTAAAATAGATGCCTGTTACATATATGTGTCCATACTAAGATAATATTACAATAAACAAGAAGTTCAACAAAAAAGTTAAGACATTGTTGTTAATGGTTTGTCAACTGATACACGACCATCTCCATCAAGTACGAGGTGTGTTCTGCAGAAGTCTGTCAACCCAAGTAGGACGTTCATATTCAGGCAAGCTGAAGAAGATATCAACATTTACAGGGTTTGAACAAATAATCTTAAAGGCAGCATGTCGATCCACCATGGACAGACCATTTATCTTTTTTAGTTTAGAATTCACTTTCCTATATGCATCAGCAACATCGTGATTAAAACACGATGTGCTATCATGTTTAGTTGATTTCGATAATAATGCACGAAGTCACCAAACACTTTAGAGATGTCCGACAAACTCTTTGCTACTGACTCAGCCACAGTACCAGTCAATTTTGCTTTTCTTTTCTTACTTTTCGATGGAGTTCCAACATTGGGCTCAAAACCAATATTTTATCCAATCAGATTATTCGCGCTATGTGAGGCAGGGACATTTTTATCGAAATTCATCGGTCCATCCATGTTTTCGGTTTCACGCATAGAAGCTTCCACCTCAGCATCACTGGCCACGTCTTCCAAATCCACCGCATACTCTCCAGTAGCATGGTCCTTACTAAAGATCACTCCCCAATCGTTGACGTAAGGCCATGACTTCTCACGCATGCCCTTAGCGTTTCTATCCTTCTACACAAGTACACATGTAGGCAATAAATTCCAAGACATATGTAATTTTATTTCCAAATACAATAAATTAAATGTATTACTTCACCTTCAAGTAGTATTTCCAGATGTCATCACCATCAACTATAATCTTATTCTTGGTGGTATTAAAACCAAACTTGGAAGTGGCCATCATGGTGAACAATAGGTTATAATTTTTTTTTTCCCAAATCTTTATCTTAGACTCAATGTGTGGGGAAACCCACAATTCACACCGAGGAATTACAGTTCACAAACTTTGTTCCAATGCTTACAGGTACCCTGGTTTGAAAGTGCTGTTTTGGCATTTCCAACCATTAACACAAAAGTCCTTTAAGGACGCGATGAGGTGAGTTTTTTCTGCGTGCGTCCATGTCCTTCTTATACCCTTCTCTGTCTAGGTATTTCCACCTAGCTCAGACATACTATGCCGCACAAAGATAATGGTAAGCACAATAATTTGAGAAATGATGTATAGTTACAAACAAATTACCATCGTATAAACTATTAAGACATGAACAGTAATCTAAGTTTAAATCAAAGGANACAAAGATAATGGTAAGCACAAAAATTTGAGAAATGATGTATAGTTACAAACAAACTACCATCGTATAAACTATTAAGACATGAACAGTAATCTAAGTTTAAATCAAAGGAAACTTGTCAAACTACAATAAAACCAATATGCCATAGTACATGCAGAATCACAAAATCAAAACACTTAAATAATAGGTTGTTCACGAAGCATTCTCCACTCGTTCTACATCTACATCGCTAACTGATTTCGAAATAATGACCATTCAGCTGATGTCTCCACAATGTCTATCACATCATTATCAGCATCACTCTCATCATGAATAACCTCAGCCAACTCTTCCTCTATTGAGTCCACACTCATTTCATTTTTGATCAAGTTATGCAACAAACAACACGAAGCTATAATGCGATTATGTGTGCGAACTGGATAGTAGCACAGTACCCTAAGGATCGTCCATCTATTTTTCAACAAGGCAAAACATCTCTCAATGCATGTCATTGCGGCTGAATGCTGGATGTTGAACAATTCTTTGGGAGTACGGGGAGCGGCCGCACCCACCCCAAACTCTTGTATATGATATTTGACCCCTGAATGGTGCTAAAAAACCCTCCCCATTAGTGTACCCAACATCAACTAGGTAGTATGTCCCTGTGTTGTATGAAATATTATGATTAATCTAACAAGCTGTGTATAAAATTAAAATAGAGTAACTCAATATAAAATTGTATGACTCTACTTACCACGTGTGACCTTCAATCCGTTTGGTCTAGTCACGACATCACGTAGTATTCTAGAATTGGTAGCGGACCCCTCCCATCCAGGAAGTACATAAATTATTTTCATGTCTGGGTCACAAACACCCAAAACATTTGTTGTTATTCCTCCTTTACTTGATCTATACCTAGCTTGATTCACAAGAGGTACTCGTGCTAGAACATAAGTGTCATCTAAGGCACCCACACAATTCTACAACACCAAAAAAATAAAATTAATTAGGATTGAACCACCTTAGAAACAAAAAGAAAATGGGAAATTGGACAATAGGTAAATATAGTGACACAATATTTACCTTGAACCATCTCCATTTCGGGTCAGTATTGCTCTCCAGAATTAGCTCAGGTGACTTTAGCAACACCCTTCTCAAGACATTATTGAAATGTCGACTAACCGTTTCACTCGATCGAAGAAAGTTGAACTTAACCAGCCTATTTTTGTCATCGTGACCTAATATACTTAAGAACGTAGCAATCATCTCCTCCACACTAACATTCCTACTTGGATTTAAGCCTCCTACATCATGCACCAAATTGCATAATACACCAAACATGTGTCTGTCCATCCTCAGTTGGTTATACAATTTGTATCATTCTCACCGATTAGACGATATAAGTGTTCACATTGTAGTCAAATCCTATGCAATGGTCGTGACACCATATGCGTAGGGACATTGTTTTTCATGTCCCATATCGCGACCATTATACAAATCAAAATGTGAAACACAATAACCATTTCCCGAATAGTCCTATTCATAATGGTAAGCAATATACACACTTCATCATTAGGGTTTTCTATGTTCACTGCAAAGGTCATAAATTTGAATTATATGTCACATTTACCATAACTGATAAATCATAATTTACAAATCTTGATTGATATGAAATATACATGCTTTAGTTTATATTAGATCCATGTTAAGATTTCATTGACAATGAAAAATAAATATGTGATAAACTGGTAACATGATTAAATACATAAAATATGTGAATGCCTTGTTTTACCTCAATTATAGATACGATCCCGATACATTATACACAAAAAATAACAAACATTTTTAGGCGACATAGAATTGATATTTACAATTAAGTACAAATTCCCATGTATTTGGGACAAAATAACATTCGCTAAGTTATTTAACCTAAAGTTCATAAAGTATTTCAACACAGTATTGTAAAATTATGCATGTGTACGATTATACACATGCGTGAAATTGGTTCAATTGTAACTTATTAAGTCATTCATTGGTATTGTAATTAGGATAATATAAAAACAATACACAAATTGATACAACTCATGCCTAAATGCAATTCAATAAATAGCCAATTAATCCGAACCATATTAAATTTTTCAATGACCCAAATGCAATTTATGTTTCATGAATTTTAGGGCATTTTATTATTATTACTTGAATTAATAGGACAAATTAGGTCAATTTAAAATATGTTGCTTTAATTAAAATGTTAATTTTTTTTAGAGTTCATTTATAAGGAAATAAATGGATGAGCATAAAATTTTTATGATCTTAAAAATTTAAGACTAATGACACCCAAACACCACCGAACAAATCTTAATTTTTAATGAGACCCAAATCCTCTCTATCTTCCCAAACATACCGTGGATAGAGAGATGCTTCGGCTTCTCCATCAGACCGGGAGAAAGAGTGAGATAGAGAGAGAGAGAGAGAACATATGGGGCCTTCAAAGGAGCAAATCAACAAATGGAAGTTGCAGATCTGCTACTGGCTGGGACATACCACACGCAAATCTGCTCAACAGTGGTGTTTGGAGAGTTCCAAACACCATAGTAGCAAAAAATTGAGATGGGTTTCCGTGGAGAGAGAGAGAGAGAGATAGAAAGAGAGAGAGATTGAACAAATTACAACCGATGGAAAAATTTACTTAGATCTGTGCAGTGAAACTATGCACAGATCTACTACAGCTGTGGAAAAATTAGAGCCGATGTGAAGCGCCAATGATCAACTAAATGAAAAACGGAGAAAAAGAGACAAAGAGATCGACACACAGAGGTAAGTCATTCAACTCTATTATTCTAAGACGACAAGTTGTAGTTGTTCAATATCCATCATATACTTGTGTTTACAAGTGTTCCTCACTTCGCAGACCAAAGAAAATGACATAGAGAGAGAGAGAGAGAGCAACCTGGTTGGTGGAGAGAGCGTCATTCAAGGAGAATGGGGGGACCAGTGGAAAAGAGAAAGTGAGGGGGAATGGAGGTAAAAAAACCCTAGAATATTTACTGTGGAGGGTATTTCAGATTTTTCAAATGTAATCCTACTTCACAATTCTGAATCCCACGCAGTAGAAGGGTTTGTTTAGTGGCCTATAGAGGGGATTATCAGCTTCAAAACTTATGGCCTAAGGAATTCAAAAGCAAGAATATTCCCATGCCAAAAAATTAGCCAAACCAGGGATAGGTGGACCCCATTCACAATTTTAATCCNTTCAAAAGCAAGAATATTCCCTTGCCAAAAAATTAGCCAAACCAGGGATAGGTGGACCCCATTCACAATTTTAATCCAATCCCCCCCTATAATTCCCCCGAATCCTTTGATCCAAACACCACCTCTAAGTTGTTGCATAGAGAGTACTTGGATTGGATATCCTTTATGGCATGATAGGAAAGTAATGTTTCATTTAATAGTCAATCATCATGGTTGCTTAAACTTGATGAGTTTACTAGTCATATTATAAATCAAATTAAGGTTTTAAAAAACAATCCTTATTAGTATACCCAAATTGAAACATTACTATAATTGAGAATTAGCTAACTTAACTAGGATAAAATATCTATATAATAAAGTACAATATGATTCAAATCTAAAAAATAAACAAAATGACTTCCCCTTTTTTTCGGTTGAGATCTCTTTAAATTTTATTTTAAAATTAATCTGATGGCTAATATTAACACCCCAAATTTAATAGGGAAAATAAGCCCATAAGAGTTTGTTTGAGGTGATTTTTTATAACTTCTAAGTACATTAAGAAAAGTAGTGTTTGGAGCTACCCCACCACCACCACTATCACCACCACCCCACCTCCCCACCACTATCACTACCACCACCACTGCCACTCCACAACCATAACTACCCTCCACCACAC
>CAUOFW020001680.1:640811-771138 GCA_963454935.2 Ilex paraguariensis | reverse complement strand
TTACCACCCACCACCATAACCAATCGTTGTCAGCACCACTATCGTTGCCCAACCACCACCACTGTCGCCCACCACCACCCAACCCCGTCACCCACCCAAACTCCACCACCACTATCAGCATTGCCACCCACGATTGCCACCACCACCACGGTCGTTGCCACCCACCACAACCATCACTATCTCCCACCACCACCAGTATCGCCTACCACCATTCAACTCCACTGTAACTGGTGTTTAATTTTTTTTCTCTCTCCTCTATATTTGGAATTTGATTTTGGGTGTGAAAATACAATTATATTTATTGTTGGCTATTTTTTTATTAATAACTAGTCTAAATAATAAAATATAAGACAATTCAAATCCCAAAAAAATAAATAAAATGACTTTTACTTTTCGCAGTTCAGATTATTTTAAAATTTTCTAAATCTAATCCAATGGTGGAAATTAATTCTTTTCACACTCAAAATTCATCGCTCATATTCTCTCTCTNTTTAAATTTTTCTGAATCTAATCCAATGGTGGAAATTAATTCTTTTCACACTCAAAATTCATCGATCATATTCTCTCTCTTTGATCACGTTTAAATTAAATCTTTCTCTCTCTTTCACGTGGATGGCATTTAGGGTTGTCCATGGGCTAGACTGGGTCGAGCCAGGCTCGCGAATTTTTTTTTGGGCTGGGCCTAGGTAGTATAGGCTCAAACCCTTATCCAAGTGAGTTATCAGATGGACCGGGCCAGACTTCGAGTAGAGGTAGACTACTCGCAGCCCAACCCATTAGCCTATTGGGTGGGTCTGCTTACGGGCTTTTGTATATATAACTTCATTTAAAAATAATGAATATTTTTATAACTTAATATTTGTGTAAATTATATTTTTGAATAAAAAATAAAGTTAAAATGGATAAAAATAAAAAAATGAATTAGAGGATGAGCTACATCCAATAGAATGAATATATCCCAACTAGGTTGACACCTATTCACTTATCTATCATTTGCATTACTCCACCTTTTAAAACTTGTATGCTTAATAAATGAAAAAAAAATAATACATTATTTATAGTATCTAATTTTTTAAAATTTTAAATTTCAACATTAGGAGGCTTATTTCAAAGTTTCAAATTTAATGATCTAAAAATATAAATTTTTTTCAAAGGAATGGTGGGTGGACGGGTGGGCTATTGGGTCGAGTTTTAACAGGTGTTTTTTGGGTGAGCTATTAGGCTCGATAATGGGTTTGCGGGTAAATCTAAACTATTTTTTTAAGGATATTGGGTTTGGGTTCAAACGGGTCAATTATTGGGCCTATTGAATTTTGAACGGGTAATGAGAGCCATGGGTAACCCAGTTTTGAAGACCCCTAATGGCATTACTCTCTCTCTCTCTCTCTCTCAATCTTTCAACAAATCAGCGACATCAAAGCTCTGACGACCCCCTGACCCTCTGAAACACACCCCCAGACCCTGTTTCTCCATCGTCAAACCACCCCACCTTTAAACCATTTTTTGGTAGCCGTTCCTTCTCTGTTCTCCTCTCAGAAACTTCTGAAAGTCCCTTATCCTATGGCTACTTCAGCTCTAGTGATTAATTCTTCTTTATCAGCGTCCATAATTCTCAGATCTGAGGGTAAAAATTACATTCGCTAATTAGGATTCAGGGATTCGATTCAGTTGTATGGTGCATTTGATTTACAGAGATTGGTTCTCTCACCTATTCCTTCTCTTTGATTTTTCACGGTGTTTGATCAAAAATTTCGCTCTCTACATTTGGCGGCCTGGTATGTTCCCTCTGTCTTTCCACCGTAACTATTCCCTGCATAGCCCCCACTATCACCATGCTTTTCTCTGCACAACCCCAATTCAAATTTCGTTAACGACACCACCACCACAACATTTTCCTGCACAACCCCAATTGAACAACTTAACCACTGTCGCCACCACGTTTGGCACCACCCCACACAACCCCCACCCACCTTCATCGTACTGCCACCACCCCTTCCTCCAAACCTACCATGTGTTGGACAAAATTTCCCATCCCACTTGATGTGTATGTGTTTGGATTTGGAAATAAGTTTTTCATCCATAAGTTATGCTTATCTTTTAAAACTTTGAGAATGGCAGATAAATAGTTTGATTCTTCATTGAAGTTGCTTGCATGATAAATGAAAAATATTTCCCATCTTTTCCCTTTATTGGTTATGCAAGCATAGATTTCGGGGGTAAAGCAGTTTGCTGGTTCGATATGCTTATCTTACAAATTTGGACTTACTGCAATTTGATGAATGTGAACACTTTGAACCTCCTGTAATGGAAAAACTGTAAATAACTTTTGAATTATGAAAGACATCAAAATAAATTAAGACATGGAAAGGGTTCTTCCATGCATGAAAGAACACTGTTGGAAAAGGTCATTTCACATACATGAATATTCTTTTCTTTTCCTTTACTTTTTTGTCAGGTGCACATGTGCATTGTACGTGAACTCTTTTTGAGGAGTTTTGTTAGTAATGCACAGTTGCACGTGAAAAAATTAGATCATAAAATTTTGATTATATTTTTTAGAAATACGAAGTGTATGAAGATGGCGAAGCAAAATGCTATTGCTATATGCATTCAATGGCTTTTTGAATCCGATAAGATTTTCTGGTATTACAACACAAGACCAAGAAAATTCCTTAATATAATTTACTAATCTAAAACTATTCCACCACCACATGAATTCAAGAAGTGTGGTAACAAAACTAATTCTACTCATAATATATTAACTACTCCTAAAACACTAAAAGTCTACTAATAATAAACAATTGAATATTATAAGATTAGTTTAATCTCCAACACATATTAAGCTCTTCATTCCATGAAAGTTCCTTTTTTTTGGGCGATCATTATCACTTTGATGGGAACACCAATTCAATCGAACACAAACTAATTTTAGTTCCAATTCCAAAAATTGTTGCAAGGTAGACTGAGTATTTATGCAATGGCTATACCCAAATAGATGGAAAACAAAATAAAAAAATACCATATCAATAATAGGCATGTTCTAAGAGAAAAAAAAAAAGCTTACAGGTTGACGACACCAATCATCATCAACCCATCAATCTGCACAACCATAATATGTTTAACGTCAAGGGGATAGAGATGTAAGATCACTAATTTTAATGAATTTTGAAGAAAAAAATTACTGCAACGATATAAGATCAAATACGTTAATAGTGTTACTGGAGAGATAAGAGTCTATCTACCTATATACTTCTAATAAAAGAGTTCAAAATATTTTAGAAGTCTAACATGTATGAAAGAAAGAAAAATAAATGGTTTTGACTCTTTACTCTTCTAATATTTTATTATATACCAATGAATAATGAATTTTCGATGGTTATATTTATCACCTAAAAAATAGCAAATTTTTTTCCCATGATATTAGAATTCTAGTTGAGTTTGTCAATTGAATGAAAAAGAAGAATGTACTAACAAGTCATAGCGATAGAGTTTTATCTAGCAAAAATTTTAGAAGTCATAGAGATAAAGTTTATGTAGCAAAAATTTTGGAATATTAGTGATAAAATTTATCTAGCAAAAAATTTGGAAGTCATAGAGATAAATTTATCTAGCTATTATTTTGTGACATTTAGAAGTAGTATAGATTAAACCTATTAAGGGCCCTAGCATAAATTAATAACCGTCCCTATTGTTGTGTATGGAGAATGGTCATTGTTATCTTTCATCCCTATAGTGAAGTCTATGGAGAATGGAATGATCATTGTTATCTTTGGTAAATAACCATCTCTTGTAACTTGGGAAAAGTGGATAACCAACAAAACCAGGCAAGACAATCCATGACCTATGTTCTCTTTTCATAAATGGGTTCCTCCTACACATAAAAAACCAACAAAAAAATGAATGGTTAAACCTTCCAAAAAAAAAAAAAGAGTGGTTAAAAATCTAAAATTCCAAGATTTTAAAAAATCCCACACACAAAAAATACAAAAGGAATAACAACACAAAAGTAAATTGATTCTCAGGGCTAATAGAATGTAAGACTAAGTATCACAAAAACTAAGACATTGTTGACCGACCCAAAATACTTAACCACCCAAAGACAAGTTGAGGCTCACACTCTGCAACAAAGGATGAAAGGAGAAGGAAAATATGTAAAAAAAAGACCTGCCATAAAATGTTTCAAAAGCACATGTGAAATATTTTGTTGGACCAACTATTACAATCCTTCGACAAACGATTCCAATCCCTGATTTGAATAAAAATACTTCCAATGGAAAAATCATGAAAAATCCGATTAAATTTAAAATCAGAAAAAACTATCAAAAAAAAAAAAACGAAGACGGAATAGTAAGGCGCATAATTGAAAATCATATATTCCCAAGATAGCTTGTAATAGCTTGAGTTTTGTTCAAAGCAATCTTTACCAAGGATAGAAAAATTTAAGTAGTCCTCCTTCACATCAGGCATTGTGATTAGAGTTTGGGATGCATGTGATGCAAGAGTAAGAGTTATCTTTTTTCCTCCTCCACATCAAGCATTGTGATTAGAGTTTGGGATGTATAATTAGTTCTTTGTGATGCAAGAGTAAGCTTTGTCTTTTTGCCTCCTTCACATCAAGCACTATGATTAGAGTTTGGGACGTATAAATAGTTCTTTGTGATGCAAGAGTAAGAGTTGTCTTTTTTCCTCTTCATTTTTGAAGGCACACTCTGCTAAAACTGTATCACATACTGTAAGAAAAGAAAATTTCACATTGACACCAAATTAGTGCATTGTCTTTGCGTTTTATACCGCAGATCATTCTTCTGACCAAGTAAAATAGAAGAATGAAGTTAAATCAATGAACTACTGAGAAAAAGGAACAAGAACATAACACATTTTCTTCCCAAAGTTAACAAATGAAAAGAACCACCTCAAGTATGAAGCCGAGTAATGAAATTAGACAAATAAGTTATATTAAAAATATTGAATTTTGACCTTTTCTTGTTAACTTTAAAGGAATTCCTAACGGTTTTGGTTTCGGATAATAAGATCACAAGAGGTTAGGTGTAGGTTTTTACATGGCAGGAAGGTAATATGTTATTGTGTCAAACCAATAAGAAGTATTTGATACTTTTTCTTCAGAAGAAAATATTCAAAAGACCCAAGCAGAAGTGTTTTCTTGAAGTTCTTTGTATTTTCTTGGTCCTCAGCAGGGTATGCTCCCACCAGTAGAGCATAAAATGTCACCCTGTTTGTCCACACAACGGCCAATGGAATAAACAAACCAAAATCAAACAAAACCTACCAATTGGCAAGGATTCATCTCTCTGCTCCACATACATTCACATTCACATACACATACACATACACATACACATAGAGAGACTAAAAGAAGTTGAGCACATTGTTTCAACATTGATGTTATTTCCCTGCTAGTTGGCGTTTATACTATGACCTTACTATGAAGCTTTATCCAACAATTTTTGGACAACACTATCCCATATTTTCATAATCAAGTGCAAAGAGATAGTTGAAAAAATAAAATTAGGCCTTCATAAAGGCAAGCCAAAGAAAGGGGGAAGAGGGGACACATGACACAATAGCTACACCAGGCAATCATATGTGTAAATAACTTAAATGGAATAACATATTTACCTTACCATCATAATTCCCTTTGAGAAAGAACTTCTAGCAATTTATGCTAAAGTGCTTGTCGACTTGGGTCTTTAGTGCAGCAGAGTTAACTGCATTGGAGAAAGAAGCACCAAAATGCCATAACTTCCGTAACAACATTCATATTGACATTTTTTACATGAACAATGAATATACATGAAAACCAACAAGAAATAAAAACGAAGTCTAATACCTAAAATTGTAGACCATCAAACTCTATGTATCAACTATGAATCAAATCATACTTCAACTATTCTCAGTGGACTAAGCAATTTCCTTAACAACCTACATCCTATTCAATTAGAATGTATGGCCCTCGACCCGAATTGTACCTCTTCTCAGTCTAAAATCCCAGAATTTCAACAACCAATTTTTTTTTTTTTTCTGGAATAAACACCCAATTCCAAATACAATACTTTTTAGATGAACAACAATGAAAACATAGTACAACCAGTGAGAATTGTGCATGACCGGATAGAAGTCATAGCACAAAAATACTACAGTCCGGTATGGCCTAATTTTTAAGGTGCATTGATTAAGAACAAGCTTAAGTACCCTTGACCCCCAATTGATCATCCTCTGATCTGGTAATACCAAATTTCATTGCTAATGGAATCTTTTAGCGAGGAAGCTGCTTCAAAGCCTGAAAAATAAAACATGTGTCACATCTTTGATGATTAAAAAATTAGAACAAATAAAAAGCTAAAGGTGAAAAATCTGCATTGGCCATATCTTAATGAAGTCTACTCTGCTCAAACCACATTGAACCTACTGTGCGAATTGAATCACTTCTTCCTACATAAATGCAGGGCAGATTTAACTTGGACTAAAAATAGTTATTGTTTTTCTTCATGTAGTTCTGTTATTATTAACTAATTGCAGTGACTGTTAATGTACTATAGAAAGTGGCACTTCTGAACAACTAAATTGATAGTTAGCCCTCACTGCTACAAGTAAAAAATTCCAATGCTAAAGTTGTGCACTTCCAATCATGATCTCATTGTCATAATTTTCTCCATTCATATCAGCAGTGTCAAAGATGGTGATACCCTTATTAAATGCTTCTAATATAATGGAACATCCAACCTCATGGGAAAGAGGGGCATTGTAAATTCCTAAAACTCCCCCGCATCCGAAGCCCAATTGCGAAACCTACAGCTTTTTCGGATGAACAAATGCATGCCATGGAAGTTACCCAATCCAGTATTTGGAGTTTGATATAATATTTGATGTCATTGAACTTGCGAACATGATTTGTTCATTAAGCTTGTGAGCTGGACCGTGAACTCAATCATACGAGTCTGCGTATACCTGGTACTTCCCATATCCCGCAATGACGTGAGTGAGTTCCGTGCAATGAACATCTTTTTTTTAATCATTTTGTCCGATGAATAAAAACAATTGTACCAAGCATTACCCAGACTGAACTTCCACTAATGTGGCAGCTACTGTAATATTTTTATACAGTTGGAAAAAACTAAATTGAATGCAAGCGCAAATTACCAGAAAAGCAATATTTAAATACAGTTTGTAAAAGATTGAATTGAAGATCAAACAACTGGATTGAATGTCAGGCTATTCAAGTTTCATGTTCTTAGCTTAATACTTGAATTACGAACGAGGAGAAACAGATGGAGCAATGCATCAATCTTTGCAAAATTGTTTCCTAGATGCGTATTTGGTCAGATAAACAATTTGAACTCTACGAGATTATTAAAATTCCACAAGAAATAGTGTCCTCTTTTGTTTTATCTTTCTTGAAGATGCACCCCTATTTACTGTAAAGATGGGGACAGTTCAACTACTCTCTCAATTTCATGGACTCGAAATAGAAAACCCATATCTGCACATAAAAGAGTTTGAGGAATTATGTGAAACGTTTCAAGACAATTCAGAGCTAGCTAAAATGAAACTTTTTTTATTTTCTCTAAAGGATAAAGCTAAACAATGACTAAATTCTTTAAAAACTCTTTCAATACCTGATTGGCGGGCACTGTAAAATAAATTTTTCAGAAAATTTTTCTGTAAAACCTGGTAAAAAAAAATAGTATTATTATTATTAAAAATCTTAATTTAAGGGGTAAAATAATAATTAATTGTTAAATTATGGGTCAAAAATATAAATTTTTAAAAAATTAAAGTTATACTATATATATAAGTGGAAGACAAAAGTCTTCCACTTTTCTTCTTCTAGTGTGCTGCCGAGAGAGTGAGAGAGAGAAATGTGAGTATTGTTTTATTTTTTCTCTTTTATTCATTCTCAGATCTACGAAGATTGACCCGTTTAATTGTTTCGGGCCAATAATTAAAGTTGCTCTACTCAGTGAGAGCTATGCAACCACACCAAATATCGTATTTTTTTCTGAAAGAATATCAAAGACTATAATCTAGGGCTAAAGTTTAAGAAGTTAAATCAGGCTTCCTCGGAGTTCCAGTACGTGGGCTCACGCTACGAGAGGTTGGGTTTCACCTATTTAGATTTAATTTCAACCTAAAATATGACATATGAAATGGGTAGGCTATGAGTGTATATCACATGTTAGGTCTTGACTAGTGTAACTAGTGAGTCTAATATAGGATTTATAATTAACTTTATGACTAGAAAAAAATTCTGTTATGATTAACTTGGTGTAAGTTAATGTTAATGGTTTAAAGCATGTTCATTGTACATTAGCATTATTTTATGTTTTAAATGACATATCAAGTTTAATAAAATTATTAGCTTGTTATGTGATTATGAAATAATATGTATGTTAAATTATTATTTAGCATATAATTATTATGGTGGACTTATGCTTATGTTTATAGAATTGATAAAGATGCTGCTATGTTAAAAATGTCATTATATTGCATTCTTTATGTAATGAACATTGTAAATGGTACCAAAAGCAATTGCACATTGAAATGTCATTATGCATGAGTTACATTACATTCATGGGCATTGACATGAGTGGGAGTGTGTGCATGGGTTGAAATCAATCACCACATAGGTGGTTGATTGTGGGCTCGGAAAAGACGCACCAAGGTCCGACTGAGTTACACGAAAAATTAAATGGATAAACATGTCGGGGATATTAAGAAGGGCTAGATTCTCCCTCGGGTGCAAGACTCGCTTACTTGGTTTATACACTTTCCGACGGTAAAATTCCAGAAAAGTGTAACGGCTAAAACGGAGCTGCAGGTGGGATGTCCTGAGAATCCGTTGATGGTTGGTGTCCCATTGGTGTAATACCATAAATCATCTCCCCACAAAGACACAAGAAAATAAATTAATTAGTCATTGAGTATACATAACACTAATGACGGGGCTTGGAATGCCCAGATACATACGCATGACATTGCATGTGTTGTAGGAGCTCAAGATGGGGCTCGGTGTTGGTATTATTTTCGTGAGTCTCATCTCATGGCATGATATGATTTATGACATTTGTTCATAATAGATATAGTTGAATGATTGCATGAAATGATTGTTGTATGTGACATTTCATATGTATTTAGGTTGAGAGGTATTCTCTGTAGGAGTTACCCTATTAAGCGTTGACTCACCCTTTATGGGAATATTTTTCAGGTATTGCACAGGCGTCCACCGAAGGCCAGGCCATGGACCCGCTTTGACGACAGAGCCAGTCTGTAGCTCTTCTTTTGACATTGTAGTCCCTTGTTTATAATTACTTTTGACCTTGTGAAATTTTTGTAACAAAAACTTATTTATACATAAAAAACATGTATAAGGGACTCTTTTGAAACATTTATTCTTTTATGAATGAATGTACGTAATGATGATGATTATGGTAGTATTTGATACTATACAATTGTGAATGGATGGATAAATCCGGTGTGGTCAATATTGTACAAGTTACATTTTAGATAAAAATCCTCGTACAAAGGAGACTCTACCAAAATTTTGTTAAGTTATGGATCTCGGTAAATGGGACATAACGACGTGGTATCGAATTACATGGTATCCATGGGTATTCTGCGGGTTGATCGGTAATCAATCGGGTAATTACAGACATAAGGATTTTGGGGCGTCACAGCTTGGTATCAGAGCCCAGGTTCTCAATTTACCTAGGGTTTGCGAGGCATGTGTCTAGGCCATTTTATCCATTTTGCATTGCATGTTAAATTTATTATATGTTACATGCTATGTGTTATGAGATTATATGTATGATTAAATGTATATAGGAATGAGACACTATGGCTAGAAAACATAACCTTAGAGTCAGGAAGGTAAAGGATGTGTAAGCCTACTGTTTGGGCATCTGCCGGTAGATATATATTCTATTGTTTAATTTTTGATCCATAACTTTGGGATATTAAGTTATTGGTCTATTGTTATCTTATGTGTGTGTAGATGACAACTATAGGAAGGGGACGTCGGGGTGGACGGAACAACCTACCACCACCACCGGTTTTTGATCAGTAAGCCTTTATGGAGACTATGGGTACGGTGACTGCTATTTTTTTGCAAGCTAGTGCGAATGTGGGCCAAGGAGGCTCAAACAACCTCCAGAAGTTTAGGTCCCACAACCCACCAACTTTTATAGAAGGAGGGGATCCAATGGTAGCTGACAACTGGTTCCAAAAGGTGGACAAAATTTTAGAGGCAATGGAGATTGCATTTGACGCCGCTAAGATATGGTTGGCCACTTTCTAGTTTAAGGGAGAAGCCCATCAATGGTGGACATGGGCAAAGTTGATAGACATCGGGAAGATGACATGGGGAGAGTTTCAAGAGCTCTTCGTGAAGAAGTATTTCCCTCCAGCTGTTCGGGAAGTGAAAGCCCAGGAATTTCTAAACTTGAAGTAAGGAGTGATGATGGTTATGTAGTATGTGGCCAAGTTTATAGAATTGGCACGTTTTGCGGATGACTACGTGGCCACGGATTTGGCCAAGGTGCGAAGGTTTGAGAATGACCTAAAGCTATCCATCCGTGGGAAGATTGTTGGCCACAACTTGCACGAGATGGTCGAGACAACCATGGTTATAGAGAGAGAGGTGGAAGACACAAAGAGTATTCGAGAGGCCGGATCAAAGGACAAGAAGAAGGAGGGACAGTCCTCCACTACTAGCTCGGGAAAGAGACAGAGGATTTCTACCCCACAGAGACAGGGTCAAGACTATCAGAGCCAAGGCCAAGACCATGATCAATCTTCCCAAGGCGGGAGGAATTCTAGGGCCACACAACAAGGAGGCCCACAGACATGATACTATTGCCACCAGCCAGACCACTTGAAGAGAGAGTGTCCTCAGAGACAGGGATCTCAGAACTACGGGGCATCTCAGTCCCAGTCATTAGTGGGGCATCCACAGACCTACTTCATTCCTCCCTATCCCACCAAGGGCCAGGGAAATCAGTTTCAGTTTTAGGGTGCAGTATAGGCCCCTATTACTTCACGAGCAGGGACTCTAGAGTCAGGCCAGATGGGCCAGGGCATGGGCCGAGGTCAGGGACAAGACTTTCAAGCTGAGACTTCAGGGACCCAGGAGCGAGTCTTTGCCATCACACTGCAGACTTTACCGGTAGATCAATCGGTAATTCAGGGTACAATTCTTCTCTCTAGATTATGGACTAGAGTATTATTTGATTCTGGTGCATCATATTCTTTTATTGCTACATTATGCCTATGAGACTTGGGCTTAGAGGCCGAGACTCTGAAGGATCCTATGTATGTAAGTTCACCCCTAGGAGACAGAGTTTGCATTGATAAGATATATCAAGGTTGTGAGTTGGAGATCGAAAGAACCCAGCTTACCGTTGATCTTAAGGTCATCGAGATGACGGAATTCGATGGCATACTTGGGATGGATTGGTTAGCGGCACATAAGGTCATCATTAATTGCCAGTGCAAGAGGGTTACGACTTACACTTCAGACGGGATTTGTTTCAAGTTTCAAGGGGAGAAGCACAATGCTTTATCTCATGCCGTATATGACTCTCGATGGCACAGATAGTTGATAGGTTGGCTTGCTAGCCTTACACTAGAGGACAAGGTAAGACATGAGTTGGGTCTACCTCGAGTCATGTGTGACTATGCAGATGCCTTTTCAGATGAGTTATCGGGATTGCCACTGCATCGGGATGTAGACTTCACCATAGAGTTACAGCCCGGTGCATCCCCTATTTCTATGACACCGCATAGGATGGCACTAGCGGAGTTGTAGGAGCTTAAAGTCCAGTTATAAGAGCTATTGGACAAAGGCTGTATTAGGCCGAGTACTTCACCTTGGGGTGCTCCGGTGCTATTTGCCAAGAAGAAAGATAGGACACTTAGGCTTTGCATTGACTATCGTCAGTTGAACAGAGTCACTATCAAGAATAGGTACCCTTTGCCGCGTATTGATGACTTGTTTGACCAACTGAGAGGGGCACGAGTCTACTCTAAGATAGATCTGCGCACGGGGTACCATTAGTTGAGGAATAGGGATGCCAACATTCTGAAGATGGTATTTCGAACCCGTTATGGGCATTTTGAGTTCATTGTGATGCCATTCAAATTGACGAATACCCCGACGGCATTCATGGATCTCATGCATAGGGTGTTCCAGCCCTACCTAGATCAGTTCGTTGTGGTCTTTGTTGATGACATACTGATCTACTCCAAGTTTGAGGAGGAGCATGAGGGTCACTTGAGGGTTGTTCTCCAGACCTTGAGAGACCACTAGTTGTACGCCAAGTTTAGCAAGTGTGAATTTTAGCTTACGGAGTAAATTTTTTGGGACACGTGGTATTAGCTTCAGGGGTGTCGATTGACCCGGAGAAGGTTGAGGCAGTTATAAGTTGGGAGAGGCCAAAGTCAGTCTTTGAGATACACAGTTTCTTAGGATTGGCAAGGTACTACCGGAGGTTCATCGAGGACTTCTCCCGACTAGCCGCACCTATGACCAGGTTGACCCGGAAGGATGCCAAGTTCCAGTGGGATGATTAGTGTGAGAGGGCATTCCAAGAGTTAAAGAAAAGGCTTACTTCAGCTCCAATTTTAATAGTTTCGAAGAGGGGACAAAAGTACACAGTTTATTGTGATGCCTCTAAAGACAGACTTGGGTGTGTTTTGATGTAGTCCGGGAGAGTGGTAGCTTATGGTTCTCGGCAGTTGAAGAGCCACGAGCAGAACTATCCCACGCATGACATGGAATTTGCAACTGTTGTCTTTGCCTTGAAGGCATGGCGCCACTATCTATATGGAGAGTAGTTTGAGGTATTTTTAGACCATAAAAGTCTAAAGTACATCTTCACTCAGCGGGATCTCAATATGAGGCAGCGTAGGTGGATGGAGTACCTAGAGGATTATGATTTCACTTTGTATTACCATTCCGGTAAGGCAAATATGGTGGCTAATGCACTGAGTCGTAAGTCACGGAGAGTCTTGGCCAGTATAGTTTCCCAGGAGTGGCTGATGTTCAAGACTGTGGGACAGTTTGGACTACACTACAGGGATCAGACTTAGGGCACTTTGGGGACTTTAGTGGCTACGTCTTCCTTACTAAGTAGAGTAATCAAGTCCCAGGGGTAGGATACTGAGATATTTTCTATCAGGGACCGAGTATAGTAAGGTATAGGTGACGAGGGTTGGGCCATTCACGCGGATGGTAGTCTTTGGTTCAAAGGAAGAGTTTTGGTTCCCCAGTTTGCGAATCTGAGAGATGAGATCCTTAGAGAGTTTCATAACTCCCGTTTTGCTGTACATCCAGGTGGCACAAAGATGTACCATGATCTTCTTCGTTAGTACTATTGGAGTGGGATGAAGAGACACGTTGGAGATTTTGTTAGTTGATGTCTCACATGTTAGCAGGTCAAGGCTGAACACCAGAGACCAGCAGGATTTCTCCAACCTTTAGAGGTGGCTGAGTGGAAGTGGGAGTACGTCATGATAAATTTTGTGACTAATTTACCACGGACATTGTGGGGGCATGACGCGATATGGGTGGTAGTATACCGGCTTACGAAGTCGGCACACTTTTTAGCAGTACGAATGACCTTCACACTGGATGATTTTTGTAGATTGTATATATAGGAGATAGTCCGATTACATGGGGTGCTCGTATCTATAGTATCGGATCGGAACCCTAGATTCACCGCTCATTTTTGGGAGAGTTTTCAGCAACCCAAGGGGACGCAGTTGATGATGAGTACCGCTTTTCATCCCCAGACGGACGGTCAGTCAGAGAGGACCATCCAGACTTTAGAGGATATGTTGCAGGCATGCGTCCTTGATCTTAAGGGTGGTTGGGAGGGACACTTATCATTAGTAGAGTTCGCTTACAACAACAGTTATCAAACGAGTATACAGATGACGCCCTATGAGGCACTTTATGGGAGGCCATGCCGTTCTCTGATTTGTTGGACGGAGGTTGAAGAGAGATCCTCCACGGGTCCGAATTTGATTAGAGATATTACAGAGAAGGTGGACTTGATACGGAACCGTCTTCTCACGGTTCAGAGCCGGCAGAATAGCTATGCCGACAGACGGCGGTGAACTCTGAAGTTCGAGGTCAGAGACCATGTTTTCTTGAAAGTGATGCCTAAGAGGGGAATAATTAGGTTCAGAAAGTGGGAAAAACTATTGCCGAGGTATATCGGACCCTTCGAGGTACTCGAGAGGGTTGGTACAGTCGCTTATCGGTTGACATTACCTCTAAATCTATCTGATGTTCACGCGGTGTTTCATGTTTCTATGCTCCGAAAGTACACTCCAGATCCTGGTTGATGCGGATGGGACCTTCGAGGAGGGACCAGTGCATATCATGGACAACCGAGAGCAGGTTTTGCGTGGCAAGACTGTGAGGCTGGTAAAGGTGTTGTGGCAGCATCGTGGGGTGGAGGAGGCGACATGGGAGCGTGAAGACACTATCTGAGCTACCTATCCATTTTTATTCGAGGATGGAGGTACATCTCTTACAGTCATAAGAGTATTGAATGACTCTTTGAATGTGCATGATGTTATATGTGTATGTGGGTGTAATTTCGGGGACAAAATTTTCTTAAGGGGAAGAGAATATAAAACCCGGTAAAAAAATAGTATTATTATTATTAAAAATCTTAATTTAAGGGATAAAATAATAATTAATTGTTAAATTATGGGTCAAAAATATAAATTTCTAAAAAAAATAAAGTTATACTATATATATAAGTCTTCCACTTTTCTTCTTCCAGTGTACTGCCAAGAGAGTGAGAGAGAGAAATGTGAGTATTGTTTTATTTTTTCTCTTTTTTATATTCTTTGATCTACGAAGATTGACCCGTTTAATTGTTTCGGGCCAAAAATTAAGGTTGCTCTACTCAGCGAGAGTTACACAACCACACCAAATATCGTATTTTTCTCCGAAAGAATATCAAAGACGATAATCTAGGGCTAAAGTTTGAGAAGTTAAATTGGGCTTCCTCAGAGTTCCAGTACATGTGCTCACGCTACGAGAGGTAGGGTTTCCCCTATTTAGATTTAATTTCAACCTAAAATATGACATATGAAATGGGTAGGCTATGGGTGTATATCACATGTTAGGTCTTAACTAGTGTAACTAGTGGATCTAATATAGGATTTATAATTAACTTTGTGATTAGAAAAAAATCCTATTATGATTAACTTAGTGTAAATTAATGTTAATGGTTTAAAGCATGTTCATTGTACATTAGCATTATTTTATGTTTTAAATGACATATCAAGTTTAATAAAATTATTAGCTTGTTATGTGATTATGAAATAATATGTATGTTAAATGATTATTTAGCATATAATTATTGTGGTGGACTTGTGCTTATGTTTATAGAATTGATAAACACGTTGCTATGTTGAAAATATCATTATATTACATTCTTTATGTAATGAACATTGTAAATGGTACCAAAGACAATTGCACATTGAAATGTCATTATGCATGAGTTACATTACATTCATGGGCATTGACATGGGTGAAATTGTGTGCATGGGATGAAATCAATCACCACATAGGTGGTTGATTGTGGGCTCGAAAAAGTCGCACCAAGGTCCGGCTGAGTCACACAAAAAATTAAATAGATAAACGTGTTGGGGATAGCAAGAAGGGCTAGATTCTCCCTCGGGTGCAAGACTCGCTTACTTGGTTTACACACTCTCCAGCGTTGAAATTCCAGAAAAGTGTAATGGCTAAAACAGAGCTGCAGGTGGGATGTCCTGAGAATCGGTTGATGGTTGGTGCCCCATTGGTGTAATACCACAAATCATCTCCCCACAAAGACACAAGAAAATAAATTAATTAGTCATTGAGTGTATATAACACTAATGAAGGGGCTTGGAATGTCCGGATACATACGCATGACATTGCATGTGTTGTAGGAGCTCAGGATGGGTCTCGGTGTTAGTATTGTTTTCGTGAGTCTCATCTCATGGCATGACATGATTTATGACATTTGTTCATAATAGACATATTTGAATGACTGCATAAAATGATTGTTGTATGAGATATTTCATATTTATTTAGGTTGTGAGGTATTCTCTATAAGAGTTACCCTATTGAGCGTTGACTCACCCTTTATGGGAACATTTTTCAGGTATTGAACAAGCGTCCACCGAAGACCAGGCCATGGGCCTGCTTTGACGACAGAGCCGGTCTGTGGCTCTTCTTTTGATATCGTAGTCTCTTGTTTATAATTACTTGTGACCTTGTGTAATTTTTGTAACAAAAACTTGTTTATATTTAAAAGACATGTATAAGAGACTCTTTTGAGACATTTATTCTTTTATGAATGAATGCACGTAATGATGATGATTATGGTTGTATTCGATACTATACAATTGAGAATGGATGGATAGACCCGGTGTGGTCAATATTGTATAGGTTGCGTTTTGGGTAGAACTCTTTGTACAAAGGAGACTCTGTCCAAATTTTGTTAAGTTATGGATCTCGGTAAATGAGACATAATGACGTGGGATCGAATTACATGGTATTCACGGGTAATTACAGACACAAGGATTTTGGGGCGTCACATTTTCCCTCTACACCGCACTAATGCACTAAAAAGAAAAATCATGAATTTTTCGGACAAGGAAGGAGAAACCTTTTACCAAAATTGGGAGAGATTCAAGGATCTACTCCAGTCCTGCCCGCACCATGCTTTTGAGAATTAGACCTTGGTAGGATTCTTCTACAACTCTTTGCCCACTAGACTACGTCAGTTTGTCAAAATGGTGGCTCAAGGAGAGTTCATGGGTAAGAGTCCGGAGGAGGCCTTCAATTTTTTTGACACCATATCTGATAGTTCTCAGATGTGAGACTCAGCTTCCCATACCATTGTTGAAGCCAAACCATCTACTTTCCAAGGGGGTAAGTATGTCTTGAGAGATGATGATGACCTAAGAGCAAAAATGTCCACCATATCTTGAAAGCTTGAAACTTTAAAGATGAAAAAGATTCATCAAGTTGATGTTGGCCTTCCCACAGAACAAGTGTGTGGGATTTGTGCGCTAATAAGACACCCTACTAGGGAGTGTCCAACTATTTCAACATTCAAAGAGGTTTTGTTGGAACAAACAAATGTCATTTCTAACTTCAACAAGCCTTACTCCAACCCATACTTCGAAACATACAATCCAGGGTGGTGGAACCATCCAAACTTCAGTTGGAGAAACACACAACCAACTCCCATGAACTAACAACAAGGTTCACACCCACCACCTCAAGGATTCCCTCATATCGACCGTACCAACCACCACAAAAGAGGAGCCTTAAGGATACTCTGAATTAGTTTATGCATAGCCAAATGAACTATAACAATAGTTCCACTCTGGCTTTTACTGATTTCAAAACCCAGACCACTCAATCTTTCGAGGACCTTAAAAGCCACATCCAAAAGTTGACTCAATTCATGACCACACATGAGAAGGGCAAGTTTCCTGTCCAACCAAAATCACCGCAAGGCCAATTTCAGGTAGGAAATCCTACAACTATGGAAACTCCACAAGACCATGTCCAAGTTGTTATTACACTGAGAAATGGGAAGGTGATTGACAAGACCATTAGAGACATGCTAATTCCCACGCCAAAACCTAAGTCAATCCTTGTTAAGTCACCAGTTAAGCCTAAATAAGAGAAACCTGAGCCCATGACTGAACAAGAACCAGAACCATCAAGAGAAGAAGAACCTCGTGTTCTATTCTTACCCCTTTTCTTCATTGACTCAAAACTGTACAGAAATTGAATAATCAGCCAAAAATTTACGAGCTCTTCAAGCAAGTAAAGATCAATATCCCACTTCTGGATGCAATCAAACAGGTTTTGTCTTATGCCAAGTTTCTAAAAGACTTGTGCACAGTCAAGAGAAGCTAGAATGTCCAAAAAAGAGCTTTCTTAACAGAACATGCCAGTGCCTTGCTCCAACACAAAACCCCTCCAAAATAAAAAGGCCCTGGGTGTCCAACTGTGTCGTGTGTCATTGGAAACTTTAGAATTAAACAAGCACTGTTCGACCTTGGAGCAAGTGTCAATTTGTTCCCATTTTCTGTTTATCAGCAGTTGGGACTGAAAAACTCAAACCCACAAGTGTTACACTTGCTCCAAGTGTTACACTTGCTCCAAGTGTTACATTTGCTCTAAGCTCCTGGATGATCTAAAGAATTGCCCCACTCAGACTGTTGAAACATGAACCCCCAAATTCGAGGAACTTTCACCAAGTGGCACAAAACCACTCTTATCAAGTGTCAGGCCACCGAAGCCTAAATTGAAACCTCTCCCATCTGACCTCAAATATGCATTCCTAGGAGAGGACGAGTCATAACTAGTGGTAATTTCATCTCAACTCATAGACTTATAAGAGTTTAAACTGATTGAAGTTCTTAAAAGTCATAAAAACACCATTGGGTGGACCATCACTGACTTGAAAGGTCTAAGCCCGTTGATCTGCAATCATGCTATATACATGGAAGAGGATTCAAAACCCTCTCATCAAATGGAGTGACGACTAAACTCTCACATGAAGGAAGTTGTGAGAATAGAAGTGCTTAAGCTCTTAGATGCAGGGATAATCATTTTCATCTTTGATAGCAAATGGGTTAGCCTAACCCAAGTTGTGCCCAAAAAGTCTGGGGTCACAGTGGTCAAGAATGAAGCCAATGAACTAGTACCAACTAGGGTCGTCATGGGATTGCGGATGTATATTGACTATCAAAAACTCAATTTGGTAACTAGGAAAGACCATTTCCCCTTCCCTTTCTTGACCAAGTTCTAGAGAGAATTACAGGCCATGAATTTTGTTGTTTCCTGGATGGGTATTTTGCGTACAATCAAATTGAGATAGCACTCAATAATTAGGAGAAAATCACATTCACATGCCCTTTTGACACATTTGCATTAAAAAGGATGTCATTCGGACATTGTAACGCTCCTACAATATTTCAAAGATGCGTGCTAAGCTTGTTTAGTGACATGGTCGAGAAATATTTAGAGATATTCACGGATGACATCTTTGTCTATGGTGACTCATTTGACTCATGTCTGGCCAACCTAAATAAGGTATTAGTAAGATGTCAGGAGGCCAATCTAGTACTTAATTGGGAAAAATACCATTTTATGGTAACATAGGGTATTGTCTTAGGTCACATTATGTCGTCTGAGGTTATAAAAATTGACTAGGTAAAAATAGATCTGATTGAGAATTTGCTTACTCCCAAGACTGTAAAGGATGTTCAATCATTCCTAGGGCATGCAGGTTTTTACAGGAGATTCATAAAAGATTTTAGTATCATAGCAAAACCCATGTGTCATCTTCTGAGTCAGGACGTAATTTTTGTGTGGGGTGAAGCATGCCAAAAAGTTTTTGATAAACTTAAAGGGATGTTAATTTCTGCCCCAATAATGCAGCCCCCTGAATGGACTCTACCCTTTGAACTAATGTGTGATGCAAATGATTATGTTGGAGGTGCTATGTTGGGGCAAAGAAAGGATAAGAAACCACATGTGATTTACTATGCAAGCAAAACTTTGAATGATGCTCAAACGAATTATTCAACAACTAAAAGAATTACTTGCTGTAGTTTTTGCTTTGGAAAAATTTTGTTCCTATCTTGTTGGTTCTTCTGTTATTGTATTCAATGACTATGCAACCCTAAAATTCTTGCTCACAAAAAAGGATGCTAAGCCTAGACTCTTAAGATGGATACTCTTACTCCAAGAGTTTGATCTAGTCATTAAGGATAAGAAGGGTGTTGAGAATGTGGTGGTAGACCATCTGTCCAAATTAATGTATGAATTTCACGAGGATGGATTGCCAATCAATGAAAAATTTTTCGATGAACAACTGTTCATAATTGATGAGACCCTATGGTACGCTGATATTGCTAATTTCTTTGCTATTGGAACACTCCCTCCATCCTTCACCACCATGGACAAAAAAAAATTTCTGAGGGAGGTTCATAACTTCTTTTGAGAAGATCTGTACGTATTGAAGTACTGTAAGGATCAAATCATAAGACGTTGCATCCCTGTTCAAGAAAGCAAACAAGTAATAACATTTTGTCATTCTGAAGTATCTGGTGACCATTTTTCATCAAGAAAAACTGTTGCAAAAATCTTGTAGTGTGGATTTTACTGGCCTACACTTTTCAAAGATGTCCATGACTTTTGTTTAACTTGCGATAGATGCAAAAGGTTGGAGAACATTTCAAAAAGAAACATGATGCCCTTAAACCCCATTTTGGTGATTGAAATTTTTGAATGTTGGAACATCAATTTTATGGGACAATTTCCCCCCTCCTTTGGCTATATATACATTTTAGTGGCTGTAATCTATGTGTCCAAATGGGTTGAGGTAATTCCATTCCAGAATAATGATCACCAAACAGTGATCAAATTTTTAAAAGAAAATATTTTGTCTTGGTTTGGAATTCCAAAATCAATCATAAGTGATGGGGGTGCTCATTTTTGCAATTGTCCTTTCTAGAATTTGATGAAAAAATACTTGATTTTTTACAAAATTGTAACCCCTTATCGTCCACAGACTAGTGGACAGGCTGAATTGGCTAATCAGGAGATCAAATTAATTTTAGAAAAAATGATAAATTTAGACTGTAAAGATTGATCGTCAAGACTAACTGATGCACTATGGGCATATATCATTGCTTTTAAAATAATTTTTTGCATGTTTCCTTATCAATTAGTCTATGACATTGTCACTTACCTGTGGAACTGGAACATATGACATGCTGGGCTATTAAAGCAATGAACTTTGATCTAGACAAGGCTGGACTTTCAAGAAAATTACAAATTAACAAATTTGAGGAATTGATAAATGAAGCATATGAGAATGCTAAAATTGCGAAATTCAGGATGAAAATTTTTCATGACAAGAACATTATGCAGAAGCCTTTTCAACCTTCTCAGAAAGTCCTGTTGTTTAATTCAAGACTCTGCTTCTTTCCTGGTAAGTTAAGAGCAAAGTGGACCTTATATAGTCAAAAATGTGTTTGGACATGGAGCAGCAGAAGTGAAAAACCCCTCGAACGATAATATCTTTACTGTTAATAGTCAACGGTTGAAACTATTTTTGGAGGATTTTGTTAAAAATGTCCACTTGAATTGACTGAGACCAGACTGATGAGTACAAAGCACCAAGATGTGCATGAAGTGTGGAAATAGGTTTCCATAGAAGACCACAAACCACTTGAGTGAGAAGGTCAGGCCCCATCTGGCATTCAAACACCCATAAAGCAAAGACAGAAGAAATGTTCGAATGTCCATAAAGGAAAAACAGATACAATGTTCAAACGTCAACTCATGTTCGAACGTTCTCCACAGGCATGCTACAGAGTAGTTGATTTTTTACTTGAACTTAGGAGGCATACACTATTCCTTCAAACGCTTTTGTCTCCCCCCCTTTCCTCTTTGCCTATAAATACTCCCCTTGGAGGAGCCTTTAGAAGAAGATGTTTTGTGGTAGAAGACTAAAACTTGGTTTGTAAGGCTTAGACTACACCAAGAACTAGTAGAGAGCTAGATGGAGGCTTAGACTCCCACTCATGTAGTTAGATGTATGTTATATTTGCTTGTATCAAGGGAGTTAGTTCATATTTTGGTTGAGAAAGCAACCCTCTAAAAGTGACTAGCTTTCTTCTACTTTTATTGTTTATGCCTTTCACTTCCATTGCTTGAGCTTCTTTCTTTCTTAGAAGAGTGAAACTCTTCCACTTTTCTAGAGCTTTACCAAAGCCGTGAAGGGTGGAATGTGATTCACTTATTCTCTGTTGAAGATCAGCTCTTTGTTTAGTGTGTTTCACTTAGTAACTCCTCTACTAGAAGGGATGAGTATCACTCATTTTTTTAGCTTTACAAAAGCCATGAAGAGTGAGTAGTTCATCATTCACTATTTAGTAAGAGGTGAAAAATACGTATAAATTATCCGGAAGTTATATTTGTTCATTTCCTTTATGCTTTAATGCTTTATATTCCACTTGCTCATTAAATGACTGAATGCATCTAGCAAAGCTAAGGTACTTTGTATAACTGTGGGTTCTTTCTATGCCAGGGATGCCTCTTGCATAGAAAGACCCGTTGGTTCATGGCAAGTACCTCGGTTAGACCTCCATGATAATATTTCAATCTTCACCATTATTGTACTTTACGTAAATAATGGAACATTAATGCCATGGTTGGATGTCTTGTAGAAACATTTGCTTGTTTGTAGACGGGTTGAAATTCGGCACAGACAATTCTTATAAACTTCTATAAACGCATCGGAACCATGTGCTTAATTCTCATAGTCCATCTTTATCTTCTGATTAACTTGCTGTTGACATGAGAGTTAATTGAATTATAAAACACAAGTATAATAAACCAGATAATTAATTATATGTTCTGATCCTCGAACTAAACAGTGGTTGTTACCTTTGATAATTTATCTTATATTTTGTCTAGAAAAAAATTCAAGTGGAAAGAATCTTATAATCTATCCAGCAAACCCCATTACTTCAAACTCTCAAGGTTTTCAGTTACTTGGTCTCTGTCACTGCTTACTTCAAAACACCAATCATAGTTCCCTGTGAATTCAACTCCAGACTTAACCGGATTATTACTACAGCTTGACCACTTGTACTTGGGTGTACACATTTCGGATCAAGCCATTCAACTTGATAGATCTTTGAAATGCCACATTTCGATTTAATGCACCAATTTCTAGAATGTATTCAGTTGTAGTGCTTTAGTGAACAAATCTGTAGATTTTTAGTCGAAACGGATTTGCTAAACATTAATATCACCATTCTTTTGTAACTCATGGGTGTAAAAAAAACTTTGATGAGATATGCTTTGTTCCATCACCTTTGATATATCCTTCCTTGAACTGTGCGATACAAGCTATATTATCCTCGTATAATAGTATTAGAATGTCTTTGATCAAAGGTAGTCTACTCTGCTCTTGAATATAGTAGATCATGGATCTTAGCTACATACATTCTCAACTTGCTTCATGGATGACTAATATTTTAGAGTTATTGGATGATGTAGTAACTATTGTTTGCTTAATTGTGTACTACTATAAGTAAATACATGCCCAGTTTGTGATCGAGCCTTGTCTGAATCAAAAAGATAATCGGCATCTGCATATTCAACTAATTGCGGACTTTGGTCATTCACATAGAATAACTCCATGTCCACTGTCCCATAGAGATACCACAATAAATGTGGACTTTGGTCATTCACTTGATCCCATTCCAATACCTTCGAGTTGGTGCTAAGCTGTATTTGGTCAGTAAGTTAGTTGCAAATGATATATATGGCCTCACACAATTTGCTAGATACATTAGGGCACGAATTGCACTGAGATATGGTGTTTCTAGACCAAAAAAAATTTCACCTTCCTCTTGATGGTAAAATAGATCCTACTTTGTATCTAATGATTTGACGTGATGATCATTGGGAACTCAATAGATGAGATTTATCCATATAGAATTATGTCAAGACCTTTTTCTTGTAAATTGATTGATGCACAAAATTCAATAGGTTAAATGTTCAATTTGTAGGTCAAGGAAAAATTTTGTTTACCCAAGATCTTTCATCCCCAACTCACTTTTTAAATAGCTATCAGCTTTTGTGAGATCTTCTAGAGTGCCAACTAGATTTAAATCATCAACATAAACAGTAATAATAGAAAATCCCTGATTTTCTTAATCCATACAACAATCGTTGAAGTTTAATGGAATACAACATTCGGGACTGTGAATTATATGCTTCAGGCATTTTGAATCCTTTAGGGATTTTCATATATATATATATATAAGACATATAAATACGTAGTAATAACGTCCATCAAGCGCATATCCAATCTTTCAGAGACTATAAGACTTATCAAAAATTTGAAAGTGATAGCATGTATTACGGGAGAATACATCTCCTCATAATCAATACTAGATCTCTACAAGAAACCTTGTGCCACAAGTTGTGTTTTATACTGTACAATTTTATTTTTTTTTTTGTTTTCTCATGGACACCCATTTATATCTAACAGGTTAAACACCTTGTGGCGTTTGAATTGCAGGTTCAAATATATTGCGTTTTGTTAGTGATCTTTACTTTACCTAACCGCTTCTTTCCATTTTGGCCAATCATTTCTCTGTCGATGTTTATCAATAATTTTTTGTTCAGGCGCCTTACTATCTCTTGAAATATCAAGAGCAACAATAAATGAAAACATGTCATCCACAAAACTTTATTTCAGTCTCGTATTTTTTCCATTGTGCACGTAGTTTATAGAGATCTCATCATTATCAGGTACCTAAAGCTCTTCAAAGGTACTTGGGATTCTTCAGGAGTTGGCTCAGCCTCTACACGAGGTAATTGTTTTATGGGATGACTTTATTTAGGAGCAAAAACTTTTGCTTTGGTATTTTCTTCTGTAGCATTAAATTTTTTATTTACTCTCCCATGCTCTCTCTTCTTTCTGGGAACAATGTCTTTTGCATCAATAGGTGTACAACACTTCAGGCATGCCTTAAACTATTTTGTAGTTGTGCTACCAGATTGTCCTACATGGACATCAATTCTTGTTGGTGTATTTGCAGCGGACACATGTAACTTTATTACTTTATTTGTGTCGGTGAATACATCANCAGTTGTGCTACCAGATTGTCCTACATGGACATCAATTCTTGTTGGTGTATTTGTAGCTGACACATGTAACTTTATTACTTTATTTGTGTCGGTGAATACATCAGATAATTTATTTGCAATACCTTGCACATGAATGATCCTTTAAACTTCCAGTTCACATTGATTTATTCAGAAATCAAAATGTGATAACATTGAAACATTCCAAGTGAGTTCATACTAGTCTCTGAATTTTTTATTGTCTCCCCCCCTAATGGAGGGAAATCTGACTCATCGAAATGACAGTCTATAAGTTGTGCTTTAAATATTTCACCAGTTAAAGGTTGAAGATATCTAATTATTGAAGTAGAGTTAGATCTAACGTAAATACCAAGTCAATCTTGTGGGCCGTGATAGAGTTGTATATTAAAAGTTTATTTTTTGCAATAAAACTTTTTTTATTAATTAATATAAATTTGTTCTTTTCATTTTATTGAGAATCTATGTGGGCAAAATGT
Source organism: Ilex paraguariensis (assembly GCA_963454935.2). NCBI lineage: Eukaryota > Viridiplantae > Streptophyta > Magnoliopsida > Aquifoliales > Aquifoliaceae > Ilex > Ilex paraguariensis. The sequence continues at coordinate 745,917 of CAUOFW020001680.1, read as the reverse complement.
TTGCTTTATATTTGATATATAGTGTATATGTGGGTCTTATATTTTACATTGTAGATAATCTGGTGTATAGAATTCGACTTATACACAGAAGACCAGATTATCAGATCCTTGTATAATATAAATATATGTTCACAATTCTAGGTGGAATTGGACACACCATCAGTATGATTGTAGTATAATATTCTGGCATAGTCTGTCTTGACTGTAAGAAACTGTTTGATATCTCAAATTATTGCACTAGTACACTTTGTGTATTGAACAGACTCATGTTGAAGTTATTATATTTTACTAATTCAATAAGATAATAAATACCTCATTATTATTATGATTGTTTGTGCTCTTAATTCTAAGATAGTTAATCGCCACGTGCATATAATGAATCAATAAGCTCGGTGAGATTTATATTGAGTCAATAAGCTCGGTGAACTAGGAGACGATGTTATTTGTATGGTGCAAATTAATTATTAAAGGAAACCACGTCCTGATATTTAAATAGATTGATGATGTCCTTTTGAGGAAGCTCATAAGGTTTATCTATGTCAAATCCTACACGTGAGTTTATTTATTCGACATGACAAATAAGTTGAGTGATAAAGTCTCAAGAAATAAAGGAAGTCAATTAAATATAATTGTCAGTAATTTATTTAATTGACAGACATCTATAATCTTAAACGTGAGGAGATTATTAAGCATATAATAGGAAGGAACTCAAATATAATTTTGAGATAAGATTCAGGAGATCAATAATAAGTTTTTAGTGGACTAGCATATTATTAATGGGTTGTAGGATATTTGTTCTAGGTTAAACATAGGAATTCTAAACCCACTGCAAGCCCAGTCTTTATTTCTCCGTAGGGTTTTTATCGTAGCATATATGTAGACGTCTAAACTCTCTAAATTAGCATCTATTCATTATTCACATTTTTTAGAGAGGCTGTGAGAAAGAACAAAAGTTCAGATGTCATTGCAGCCCACACTATATCCAAATTTTGACGTTGGGGGTTATACAACAGAAGGCCATGAGGTTTGTTTGGTTGTCTTCCACGTTTGTTATTAGATTCTGTGTTCGTGCTGAGACGAAATCAATTCAGAACGATCTCAAAGGTAAATCTTAATTTCGCCTTTTAGGGTTTTAAATTTTTTTTTTGTATTCGATATATACGTTGTCAATGATTCTTGGGATTTCCATTCCAACAAGCCTATCTTGATTCATTGTGGTGGTAGAATTGGACCATATACACTACAACCAAAAATTCATAAGTGAGAAAGATTTAGTTGCTAACCAAAAATAAGTTGTGCTGGTGAATATGTATGATATGTAGTAGGTCGAACACGTATTAAAGATGTGTTATGCAATACAACATGTCCCTAGACAGAAACAGGTAATTTTGTCTTCATAAGTTTGAGTGGAGCTATTAATTGAATACGTTTAATAAAAGACTCACCTAGACCATTCTGTGTATGAGTGTGTGCAACTGGATGCTCAATATCCATTCCTGCTAACATGAAATAGTTATTGAATGTCTATGATGTAAATTCACCAGCATTATCCAAATACATTGGTTTGATTGGATAATCTAGGACTTGAGCTCACAACCGGATTATTTGAGTGATAAGTCTTACAAATGCAACATTTCTTGTAGAAAGTAGACACACATGTGACCATCTTGTTGATGCATCTACTAAAATCATGAAATAACGAAATGACCCACTCAGAGGGTGTATTGACCCACATATATCTCCTTGATTTCAATGCAAAATATTAGGGAATTCAGAAATTAATTTTGAGAGGGATGATCTAATAATAAGTTTATCTTGTAAACAAGCAGAACATAGATAATCACTTGGTAAAAGAATCTTCTAGTTCTTTAGAGAATTTCTATGTGAATTCTCAATGATCATACGTATCATTATTAATCCTGGATGACCAAGACGATCATGTCAAATCATAAAATTCTTTGGATCAGAGCATTTCTAGTGCATCATAACATTTGATTCTAGTATAGTACAACTAGAAGAGAGAGTACGAAGTTTCTCTAGTACATGTTTATGGCATGATACAATATAATTGATGTATAAATACTCTATGCCACGCTCATTCGTCATTTCAATATGATATTCATTACAATGTATGTATTTAAAAATTAGTATTTATGCTAAATCTACTAGAGTATAATGCATTTTCAATGAAGAGCTTTGTTCCATGGGGTAGCATCTTATTTACTTTGCCAGAGCCTTCAATCAAGTTTATAGGATCTGATATTGTATTAACACTAGCTTTAAATAATGTTAGTCTAAAGAAATACTTTTTATCTTGAAGAATTGTGTGAGTCATGACACTATCTGCGTGACATATATCTTCATTGTTCATTTTAGAGTTAACCAATGAATTATCATGATCTATGTTTCTATATGAAAAATACACGCTTGATTTTATTAATACATAGACACTACTCAAACTATTACATTACAAAAATAATAAATAGCAAACTTAAGCAAAACTAACAGACATACATGCAAATTATTGTTTTAATATATTTTCCCATTTCATTTTCATTCGAGTTCACCAAAGAAATCAGAGACATCACAAAGAAATCAAATTAGCAAAATCGGATGGATAATCGATGAGGGTGGTGCATGATGTCCCTCACCAAATTCGTCTCTATCAATTTTTCTTTTGCATCGATGGATTTTTTATAGAGATCTACCAAATGTTTCAGCATACGGTAGGTATGCAACTAGTGTCCTTTCATTCCACATCTGTAACAAGCATCTTCAGTCTTCTTAGAGAGCTTATTCGATAAACTCTTTTCTTTGCTTTGGTTGTTCCACTTTTGGTTCTGTGAATGGTTGTTCCAGTTTTGGTGGTGTGGGGGCATTTCTCCATTTCTGACTTGGTGTGAAGGACTTTGAGCCTTCACGATAACTCTTGCGAAAATGATTGTTTTTATTTTTGCCAAGACCATAACCATGCTCTCGTCCTTAACCACGAAAAGATGTGTTATTTACTTTTAAAAAGACTTGGTGTCAAGTTGGACGAGACTCGTTATTCTTCATTAGTAATTCATTATTTTACTCGGCAAGTAAAAGGCATATCATGAGCTCAGTATGTGTCTTGAACCCAATTGCTTATATTGTTGTTGTAATAAAATGTTTGACGTATGGAATGTTAAATAGGTATTCTCTAATTTTTCTGAATCTTGTACAAGCTGACCATATAATTCTAATTTAACAATAATTTTATGTATTGTGGAATTGTATTCGCATACATTCTTAAAATCTTGAAATTGACGGCTGAATTATTCATGTCTAGCATTCGGAAGGATAATGGTCTTTTGGTGATCAAACCTGATTTTTAATTTTTTTTCACAACTCTAAAGGAACTTTAACTGTGAGGTACTCATTTTTTAATCCTTCATAGATGTGACAATGAAGAAAAATCAATGACTTTGTGAGATTCTTAGGAGTTGTCTTGTTTTTATCTTTTATGGTATCTCCAAGATTTGTATGTAAGTTTGCCTGCAGTTCCAGCCGCCAAATGAGTCGAAATTATGCCCAATGTTAAGAAAATATAAACAATGGTTATATCCAATAAACTAATCAAGTTCCTAATAAAAAGCTATTTTACATGACAAACTTACATTGAGAAATTCTTCTTCCAATTACTATTCAAACACTTCAAATAGTTTGTCGTCCTATAGAAAATGCACAAAATCTAATTTTGAAACTTGGTAGACACGTATTTAATCCATTACATCAACATAAAGCAACAATATTTATTAAGTGACCACAAAAATTATACTTACCGAAAAACCCATAGAATGATGAGTACATGATTTACCAAGAAACATAAATATCATCTAAATTCACTTAACAAAACTAATAGATTATAATATTGCAGTTACTTGGCAAAGCTTCTAGCCACATAAAACCTGTTGCACCCATTTCACTTTAAAAAAACTATACATGAGAACTACTTTCGAATCTAACATACTTTCAAGTACCTTTTACTCCATTGCATACGCTTTGCAACTCACGTTTTTTTCTCAACATAAAGGTACCTCAAACTACCGTTTTAACGTGATTGATCATAAAATATAATGCAAACTATTGTAACTTCTTAATTCTTTCAACACATGAGTTTTCTTGAGTACTCCATAATCCATCGACACAAAAGCTTTTGGTAGTCCCATTAATTTTCCTAACATGGAAAATTACTCATGTAAGAGAAATTTGGCTAAATCAAAATATGTTCTACTATAAATGATCAATGACTATTGAAATGCTGTTTATCTCTCCTATCCTGGGTTCAAAACAAAACTATGACCTCCATGCCTTTTTTTTTCCCAGGTGTAATGCTTAATAAAATAGATTACGCCAACATTTTCCTCCACAATCAGTGGGATATTCATGTAAAGAGATCACTGTGAAAAGGGTACACACCCATCAAAGGAAAAAAATAAACCAACCCTGTTCGACATTCCATCAAAAGAACAAATCTTTCATTATAAAGAGATACACAAACATTAAATAAACACAACCCAGATCAAACTTCACATCAAGAACCAATATTTCAAGCACATATACAGAAATTAATTGTATGGGAAGGATATTTAAACAAAACCATTAGAAAAAAGTCACCAAAATTACTTGAAAGAATAGACATAGATTTGTCTCACATCCCGAGGTATTCTTTACCTACTCACCTGTATCAATTTCTGGTACAAGTATCCTTTTATTGAAGATCATTTAAACTTTTCTTAGCAGTCTGACATGTATTATTTAAATTAACATGATAGTTCATAGAGTGCCTGAGCAAATTAGTAAAAACCCCATCACATTATAAATTCGTACAGACATAAGCATAGTTCATACAAAATGATTCAACAAATTCATACCAAAAGATATTGGCTACACATAAACATGATTAGTTCAAAAGCAGGTACAACTTTATACACACAAAATCTACTCGAAGATAAGTAACCAACAAGAGAGTCTAGAATTAAGTGTTCCCTTTGCGACGTTGTCTTGAGACCTGCAAAATTTAATAGAGTTTAGTCATCGCCATATTGGAAAAGTAATATCCTAATAAAAATTTAAATAGTATGCAAAAAAAACTACAACTTAATCTCAACAATTTGTAATGTAGTACAACGACTCAATTTGCCATAAACTTTAGTATCATTTAAAGTAAACAATGTGTCTCGGGGTACAAGAATATGTCAATTGCTTAACAAGTATCCAGTACATATATCTTACGATACAATTCAAGGTTTTATCATCATTTTCCACTAGTTAATGGAACATTCAAGCCGCTCTCAGAGACCTACACTCGGGTGTCTGTTGACATCCCAGCAGTACGGTTTATCTCAAAGGGTAATTTATAATTAATAAATTTAAAGTATACACTCAGTTTCTATTTGGTTCCTAAAGTTATCATTAAAACAATTACATCCTTAAAGTTTTAATGGAGTTTCAATTCAGTCATTTGATCTAAATTTGTTAAAAGTGTTCTAACAAAAAGATGTCTCAGAACTTGCCCATAAAAATGTGTTTGTCCAACAAAAAATATCCCTCTTAGGTGCATTGGTATTTCTCTATCCATTTCACAACAAATCTCAAAATCTGACTCTCCGTCTTTCGTTTTGGGTTTGTTATAGTTTTTTTTTCCCTCAAAATCAAATGAAATAAAGTTAAGTTTTCTAGTCAATGCATAAATGATTTTTCCCCAAATAAATATACCCTTTAACCAAGTCACTTGTTAGTCACGAAAATTCATTTTGCCATAATAAATTATTGATTTTAAACGTATGGATTAAATAGAAGCTCAATTTATACTTGAAGGATTTGATTGTTGAAATTGAAATTTGAAAGACCAAGTAGGAATTAGGTACAAATTTTAAGGATATAAATTATAATTTACGGTATCTCAAAAGGGAAATTCATAATCGGATGGAATGACTACTCAAAGATCAACTAAAAATTTTCACCATTGTGCAATTTGAGAGTGTACAGTATACAAATAGACCCAATTACAGTAGATATATTGGGCAGTAAAACTTCAATAGTGAGGCCAAAATCTTATTCAAAAAGACTGTCCGAATCTGCACAAAATTTTTGTACAACATCATTGACTTTCAAAATTTGTTTAAAATTCTAGGTTCTCAATTTTATTCTTAAAATTTGTTAGTGGTTTTGAATGCATAAAAAATTACTATAAAAACAGTTACCACTTGAAACTTTCATAACGAAACTCTCAATTCTTAATTTCATATACTTGGGTCATAACAATGGTAAAATCAAAAACAAATACTTATAATCACTATATCAAAATACCCAAATTCTTGAATCGAAAATTCTCAGATACACATACCCAAATTCTTGAATCGAAGTGTCTCGTTATCTCATCGCCATTATGGATTAACTTAGCCAAAGTTGTTTTTCCAAGGCCTCCCATTCCCACAATGGGAATCACAGAGACAACATCCTGATTTTTTGGGCTGGTTAACATTTGAACTATATTTGATGCATCACCATCCCTTGCTACAACAACTTCAGATTGGTGAAGAAGTGAGTTGGTCTCTCGGCCAATAAAGAGTTGGGGGTTAGCCACCTGTGAAACCCCTTGGTGAAGAAGGGAATCGGCCCCTTGGTGATCTACAGTGACTTGAGAAGGAGCTGCTAGTAAACTCAGTCGAAGTCCCAAAACCTTTGCTTCTTCGTTGATCTTAACCAAGGATGTGTTGATTTTCTTGATTTTATGAGCCATTCGGGAGCGAAACAAGACTGGGTTAGAACTTGAAAAGAAAAAGCGCACCTTTCTCCTCATTTGATCTCGAATCTCCACCTTTCGCCGGGCGATTTCGTAAGCGAACTCATCCAAGACATCATCGGCTCGATAAGTTTCATCCTTAAGCTTCTCCAGCCATAGCTTGACGGACTTCTCGCCAACTCCTCGTGTCTCGGCATCAGCTAAAAAGGCTTGAATCATTTCAACTGAGTCTTTGAGCTTAGCCAGATCTCCCTTGAAGCCCCACACAAGGCCGATCTCTTCAGCTGCAAGAGAAATTGCCTTACTCAATATTTCTTTGACAAGATCAGCCGCTACACCTTGAATGTCAACCATTGAAGATTAACTTCACACACAGGCAGGCACAGAGAGAGGGAGAGAGAGGGTGAGAGAGAGAGATGCCATGAAAATGTGAAATGAAAGAGGTTTATCTGGCGTGCAGTGTGAAAGAGAAATAAAAAAATGTAGCTGCGTGCTTTGTGCTAAGTGCTGTGTCTTAGTTTTGTTTAACACTAAGCACCTCCAAACAATACAATTGTTTGCTTTTATCATATGAGGTGAGGAATCTTTGACTAATTTGTCTCCTCATATCTCAAGTAATCAATCAAAATTTATCAACTGTTAACTAAAATTGCATCGCATGAAAATTTAGTTACTGTTCACTAAAATTGTTTAATCTCTATTTCTCTTTGCAAATTACTTTGTTAGTGTTCCAATAATCCGACTTCTGTAAAATTTTTCAAATTATAAAGGCTTGTATCCACAAAACCCATATTTCAAAAATCAGAGGGGATACCTTGAAATATGACCTAAATTCATTTGGTGTCGATGAAATTTACCCATATAACTTCAATATGGATGCATAGATTAAACTCAAGCTTTTCTGTGTGAAAGAATTGTTTGAACCTATGCTTGCTTTTCAATGAAACAAGGCTTTCAATAGAAAACTTCGAAAATGCGTCTTGCAAACACACTTTTACATTAAAAGTGTTAATGGTTTCATTTCATTTGTCACAGTGACCTGACAAAGATTAATTAATGTGGATTTGGATCCATATTCATTGAAAGTGGTGGTTGATCAGCTATGAAACGAGAAATAAAATATGTACCTGCTCCATGATAAACATTGTTTAATTGAGCCGGCTGGGTTGGTCACTTGCCTATTAAGTTAAGTGTCTTCATTCATCAATGTTTGTCATTTTTAATTGTATATAAACATTAAAGCATTGCTAGAATTTGAAATTTGTGATTGATTTAATTGGTAGAACGTTAGAGGAAAGTGGGTTTGGTAAACTCACCCATCAATATTGTCATTTTTAATTGTATATGACAATAGAGTCATATTAAATGATGACGTTTAGAAAATGACTGGAATTTAAGAAATTGGCAAAATATGAAAGGAACGCAATTTTTTCTTCTTTGTCTTTTTGCCCTATTATTTTTAATCTTGAAATTACTAAGACAATGATTCCTTATAGTAAGTCGTTATTAGCTATCTGACTTTAACATGGAAATGATGATTGTATTTAATCAACCCTTTTTACTGAAATGAGATTTCATTCTGTATATTTTCTCTTTTATTTTCTTCTTAATGGATCATCTACCATTTATTTAAGTAACACTCATTGTATGTAAGTGTCTTCCACTCATTAAAGGTAGTTAATCTGTTAAACAGAAGAATTGTAGAGAAAAGCATTGCAGATCATCTGGATCGAATTTTATCAACTCATTGGGAATCAAGGCAAAAGGAAAACAACGATACCCACCCATCAACATCCGTCTGATTTCAAAAACTTGGGCCTTCACACAAACAAAACGGATCTATTTTGACTCGATATTTCCGGGACACGCAATTAACGGGTTTAAAAATGATTAATTTTAAAACAAACCATAAAATAATATCAGGCGCTAGCACAAATAATAAACACGACATCTTGTGTCAGAAGTTGTGTAACAAAATTTGACATGATTAACCTATTTAATTATCAATGTCAACCCGGTAATACAAACCCGAAAATGATCCAGAACTAGATGAATACCATCATAATGAACTGGCAAAGATTAATTAAATGTGAGTTTTCGAAGATACCATCACACGAAATATCTATAAATAGCAGTTCAAATCTTTTGTTCTTATTAGAAAATATTCGAACCCTCCATAATCTATACTAGTATTGCACAAGTGCGTTGCATGTGAACTATTTTCAAACAAATTTTCACATTTTATTTTTAAAGTATTAAAAATATTGTAATGTGACACTTCTATTAGTTTATCGTTAATTTTTCCGTTAGTGCCAATAGATGGGCGGAGCTCCTATGCTGTTAACGAAAAACAGCACAGTGTACTGTTAAACAAACTGGCATTTTGTTAGATGTGGCCAATGGTGAGAATTCTTTACCCACAAGGATGTGAACGAAAATTTTATTTAAAATATTTCAATATCTATAAAATAAAACACAATATGAACCACAAAAACAACTAAATTGTTTACACCAGATGGTTAATTTAATAATTTATATTTAAACATACTTATACTTCAACTAAAGTAAATATTTAATCACCTACTTACATTTAGAGTGGGATTTTTTTTATGGAAAATTCTATTTTGACCTAAAAATCTGACATAATTTGCTGACTTAATGACGTGACTTCATTGAAACTATTAGATAACCACGAAATTCCAATGTTTGATGGAGCTCACAGTTAATTCAAAGATCATAATGAATTTGGTCAACAAATTAAGTCAATAAATTATATCCCTATAGCATTGCTCTTTTTTATACGATATAATAAAATAGTTCAAACCAAATACAAAATTCAAAGGTTAATGCTTACAATTTTTTGATACGAATTAAAAATATATGAATTGTCAACATGAAAAAACGTAAAATTAACATGATTAACATATTTAACTTTTATTGTATAAATGAGATACCATATTATGGTTATTTCTTTATTGGGTATTAATATGAATCCTTGTAAAAGATGATTGTTTACATATTTTTTATAATTTGGTGAATTTAGCAAATTTTTAATCAATAATAAAATTATGAGATAGTTTTGTTCAAATATAATAAATGTTAGTTTTACATTTTAGATTCAAAATTTAAATACGTTAATTCGAACATAGTTTGATAATAAATACGTATGACTAGTGTCATGACGTATTACATAATTAATAAAATAAATTAAATAAGGTTGACTTGTATTTAACATGAACCCGAAATAAACAATTCAAACACAACTCAGCATGTAAATGTTTTCAGTATCATATTCAAAAAAAAATCAGTACCATATATTAAATAGATTTTTTATTTATAAATTTTAATTTGAGTTTTATTTTATCTTTGAAATTTAAAAAGTTAAGTAAAATAATAAATAATTTTTTCACGTGTTATTTTGTGATCAGACTAAAAAATACAATATTTAAAAAAATGTCCAGTTAGTATTTTGGTGGAAGAGTGCAAGTAAAGACTTTGTATTTTAAAAATTGTTTGTCTACTTGTGCGGAAAATATCTTCACAGGGGACCACATTTAACAAAACCCCAGCGTTTTGTTTAATAGCACACTGTGCTGTTTTTCGTCAATAGCAGAGGAGCTCTGCCGGTCAATAGATTGACTTTTGACGAAAAAAATAACATAAACTAACAGAAAGATTATATTAAAATACTTTGAACTGATGAACAGGCAGATCAGTTCAAAGTATTTTCATAGGCTCATACATCATAAACTGAAAAACGAGAACCTACTCTAAGTCTAGTGTAATTTGACTGTCTTGATGAAATGAACAAAAGCTTGAAAGCCCACATATTAGGGATATCACCAGGTATCGGAGAAAAAAAAATTACGTAGTAGATTATTGAATGTTATTAATTTTATCGGTCAAGTTACATCTTTTAAAAGTATACTTATAACTGATTAGAGTTATTTATGATCGATTACAAAAATGTCGAGGTTAGTGAAAACATGTTTTTTTAGATCATAGATACAATAGCCATGTTGTGTACAAAAATACCCAATAAAGATTTATTGAGAATTTATAACATCTCAGAGATAAGTTTAACTCTTGGAAATAAGCTATGATCATTACATGCGACCAAAAACCAACGAGTGATAATATTAGGGTTTAGAATGAAGGAGAAACTCGTGATAAAATTTAGCTAAAAGTGAAAGAGTTAGCATGTATCTAGTTAAATACGATACAAATTCACTAAATATGACATATACACAACACAAACTCATACCACATGAACCCGACTATGTACACTTACATATGGGTTGGACATGAACTAAACTAATTTTAACTCGACACAACTTAGACATGATATATAAACCCACACGAAACCGACCCACTAATAGTCCTAATTTTTCATGTCAAATTGGTTTTATTTAATTTTAATACGAATCCAATCAATTTTTCACGAGCACTTAATTCACGCAGTGTGATGCTGCTTCACTTTGGACGAAAGACAAGGACGAGCATGGCCTCTCAGGCTGTTATTTGATAAAAAGGTTGATTAAATACAATCATTATTTCCATGTTAAAGTTAGACAGCTAATAACGACATATTATAAGGAATCATTGTGTTAGTTGCAAGATTAAAAATAATTTATAATATAAAACATAACAGATTTTAATAAATTTATTCGACGGTTTCAAATATATTCATCCAACGACCACTAACATCCCTTTTAAAACTATTTACATTGTATCGTGAATTCAAATACGAGTTATCCCTAATAGGGAAGAAAAAGAAGAATAAGAAATTACGTTTCTTTCATGTTTCGCCCAATTTCTAAATTCCAATCATTTTCTAGACATCATCATTTGGCATGACTTTATTGTCATATAAAATTAAAAATGACAATATAAATGACAATATTGATGGGTGAGTTTACCAAACCCGCTTTCCTCTGACCATTTAACCTAAAATACTAATTTGATGATAAGCATTGTTTAATTGAGCTGGCCGGTTGGTCACTTGCCTCTATTAAGTCTAGTGTCTTTGTTCATCAATGTTGTCATTTTTAATTGTACGGCAAAAATCATAATTGATCCCTAAAATTTATTTTCGATTTCAATTTAGTCTTTGAACTTTTAATTATCTCAATTTAATCTCCCAACTATGAATTTCGTCCCAATTAAGTCTTTTTGTATGTTTTTACTGTTAGATCAAATGGGACTAGTCCAATTTAATCAATTTTCACCATTAGATTATATGTTTCCATTTGATATAATAGTGGAAATTGACGGAAGAACTTAACTAAGACAAAATTGATAGTCGATGGACTAAATTAGGACAATTAAAAGTTCAGTGACCAAATTAAAACTAAAGTTAAAATTTATGGACTAATTATGAAATTTATCCTTAATTGTATATAACATTAAAGCATTGCTAGAATCTGAACATTGTGATTGATTTAATTGGTGGAACGTTAGAGGAAAACATCTTTTGTAAACTTACCCATCAATATTGTCATTTTTAATTGTATACGACAATAGAGCCATACCAAACGACGGCTAGAAAATGACTGGAATTTAAAAAATGAGCCGAACAAGAAAGGAACATAATTTCTTTTTATTTTTTTCTTGTTATTTTTAGGATGGAGCTATTTTCACCCCATTTAATTTCTCATTATCAAACTACTAAGTTCACCCCTTTTATACTAACCTCATTAGTAACTAAGTTCACCTCATACTACAAACACCCCTTTTAATAAGTAAACTCATTTTATATTTTGTCATAATTAGAGTTTCATTCTCTATCTCTATCTCTTCCCATGCACTCACAAAAATACTTGTTCAATATGATTTTTTTCAATGAGATACAAATTAGTATTATTTCTCAATTTAATTTTATGTTTGATTTCATGTTTGTCATATAAATTTTCATTATTTCGGTATGTTTTGATATCTCCATCAAGTTTAATAATTTTTTTTTTAGAATTTATATGTGTGTGTATATATATATGCTTTTAGATTATTTGTTCTTTTTTATCTTGTTAAGGTTTTGAATCTATGTTTGTTATTTTTTTTTGTTCGATTTTGTATTTGTGCTTGATGTTTAATTTTGTTTCATTTTTGATTTTGCGTTTTGTAATTTTGCTTGTTCTTTTAATCGTTGCTTGTTTTTTATTCCTTCTTGTTTTGGTTTGCTTCTTTCTTTTTATTTTTTCCTTGTTTCGTTCTTTTTTTTTTTTTGTTTCAATCAGCTTCTTTTTTTCTTTTCTTTTTTTTTCTTGTTTCGTTCTTTTCTTTTTTTCTTGTTTCAGCATGTTTGGTTTTTTTTTCATTGATTCCGTGTTTCGTTTTTGATTTTTATTTCTTGTTTTAGTTTTGCTTGGTTTTTTTTTCTTGTTTTGTAAATATATTTATGCATTCAAACTAATTGTTTTTTTTCATTATATTTTTTTCTTATGATGACTTTTTTCATTAACGGGGGTGTACAAAGAATGAGTGCTCTTAGCTATTAATGGGGTGTATGTAGGATGGGATGAACTTATTTACTAATGGGGTGGATATAAAAAGGGTAGATTTAGTAGTTTTATAATGAAAAATTAAATAGGGTGGGAATAGTCCCACCCTTCTTTTTAATCTTGCTATTCACACAATGATTCCTTATAATATGTCGTTATTAGTTGTCCAACTTTAACATGGAAATAATGACTGTATTTAATGATTGTATTCTCTTTAATTTCCTTCTTAGTGGATCATCTACCATTCATTTAAAAAAAAGTGAGTTTTCCACTCATTAAAAGTGGATTATCTGCTAAAAAAAGAATTGAAGAGGAAAGTATTGGACAGCATCTAGATCGGATTTCATCTGAATCATAGAGAATCAAGGCAAAAGGAAAACAACGACACTCACCCATTTGATTTCTAAAAAATTGCTTGAAAGTAGTGGCAGTGCTGACATTCTTGGCCCAAAATTTTAGTGGAGGTGAAAGCATAGTTGAGAAGTCAAGAGATTGGGTGAATTTTTCTTGCCACTCACTATATGAGAGGAAATTTCCCATTCTTATGCTCACAAGTTTCGTTTAATTGCTGGACATAATCTGTCAATTCTCAACTTCTCTAACGAATTACAAGGTTATATATTATGGATTTCAGTGAAAGAGCTTGATACTGAGGAGTCAAAACAAGAGATACCCTCCTTGTTTTTTTCAGGAAGGAGAACCTACTCTAAGTCTAGTGTAATCTGACAANAGAGGAAATTTCCCATTCTTATGCTCACAAGTTTCGTTTAATTGCTGGACATAATCTGTCAATTCTCAACTTCTCTAACGAATTACAAGGTTATATATTATGGATTTCAGTGAAAGAGCTTGATACTGAGGAGTCAAACCAAGAGATACCCTCCTTGGTTTTTTCAGGAAGGAGAACCTACTCTAAGTATAGTGTAATCTGACAGTCTTGATGAAATGAACAAAAGCTTGAAAGCCCACATATAAGGGATAACACTAGGGTATCGGGAAAAAAAACTCCTTGTAGATTACTGAAAGTTATAAATTTTATCCGTCAAATTACATCTTTTAAAGGTAAAGTTATAACTGATTAGAGTTATTTATGATCGATCATAAAAATATTGATACTAGGGAAAACATGTTTTTCTAGATCATAGATACGATAGCCATGTTGGACATAGGAATACCCAATAAAGATTTATTGAGAGCATAGAATGTCTCAGAGATAAATTTAACTGAAAACGAAGGAATTTATATGTCTTGGAGATAAGTTATGATCATAACATGCAACCACACACCTACAAGTGATAATATGAAGGTNACACTAGGGTATCGGGAAAAAAAACTCCTTGTAGATTACTGAAAGTTATAAATTTTACCGGTCAAATTACATCTTTTAAAAATGAAGTTATAACTGATTAGAGTTATTTATGATCGATTATAAAAATATTGATACTAGTGAAAATATGTTTTTCTAGATCATATATACGATAACCATGTTGGACATAGGAATACCCAATAAAGATTTATTGAGAGCGTAGAATGTCTCAGAGATAAATTTAACTGAAAATGAAGGAATTTATATGTCTTGGAGATAAGTTATGATCATAACATGCAACCACACACCTACAAGTGATACTATGAAGGCNAACTGAAAACGAAGGAATTTATATGTCTTGGAGATAAGTTATGATCATAACATGCAACCACACACCTACAAGTGATAATATGAAGGTTTAGAATGAAGGAGAAGCTCGTGATAAGATTTAGAATGAAGGAGAAGCTCGTGATAAGATTTAGTTGAAAGTGAAGGAGTTGGCATGTAATTTGATTAAATATGTTGAGAACACAGTTACTCCAAAACTTAAGTGGTAAAGAAGCTTGAGAAAGTAGAGCGCATGCACCTTACTAAGATGTGACGATATTTGCACTTAGCAACACGATTCTATTGGGGAGNTGTTGAGAACACAGTTACTCCAAAACTTAAGTGGTAAAGAAGCTTGAGAAAGTAGAGTGCATGCACCTTACTAAGATGTGACGATATTTGCACTTAGCAACACGATTCTATTGGGGAGTGGGAACACAAGTACGATAATACAAATGTCATGTCTGTTAAAGAGAGTTGGCGCATAGAGATAAATTCAAGACCAATGTCATTTCAAAACCTTTTAAAGGAAAACTGATACTGGTTTTTAATTGTGGCAAAAAAAGGTTTTTCAGAAGTGATTGAGTTCCATATTTGTGCTTCATGGAAGTTTTGTTGCACCACATATAGAAGCCACAGAATAATCACCCCAAATGTCAACATGAATGAACTCAATTGGGCCCGGGACCCTTGTCCACCTTGGAAATTTTTTTTAGGAAAAATTGGAGCTGAGTCTTCGTAAGGGACTTATAATGGTTTGACTCCATTAAATTTCACTTATTTTGTGACAAATTCATTTTTTATTTTAATAATAAGTAATTAAATTCACAATTTTTTAAAAATTTCAATATGCTCAAAATATAATATTTTAATCGTATTAAACATTAATTCTATTTTTTAATTGAGAAACGTTCAGATTCTTTGCCTCTTAATTCAACCCTCTCATAAGATTTGACCACAAAATTTGAAATTTACGCACACACACCGTTCCCTTGCTATAAACACCAAAATCATTCATCCCACCATCACCCACCGCCCCTCTTCCCCTCCACCACCACCATATTCAGTCACCAACCCTAGTTAAAGAATTGCTCATTAGACCACATAATCGACACCCAGACGGATATCAAATCCGCCTACCTACTCAAAGAATCCATTGTTCGGTCCTCCATGGGCTATTTCACCTCTTAGTCTCTCTCAAATACCCTAAAACTCCTAGGCCTTACTATCCCAACTCTCCGCTTCGTTCGCGGATACCCAACTCTTTTTGAAGAGTTTCCCCACACAAAATACCCTTCCTTGCCTCCCCACACGAAATACCCTTCTTTGCCTCCTTTCAAACTCAACAGCATTGGAACAACATTGCAGAATCAAGAGCTAAGCACATTTCAAGAGCACCAGGATGATGTAGTCCGATGCCTCTCTCGGGTCCTCATGATAGACCATGAACAGAATGGTAATTGTATAATTCTAGAACCTTGAATATGTAAATTTTTGAATCTGAATTGATGGAAGAAATATAAATGTGCATGTTAATACTTTTTTTCACGTTACTAATTTTTGTTGATTATGTTACTTTTTTTTTTAAATGAGCAAGTTACTGTTAATATTAAATGTTATTATTTTTATAAAATATTAATATTCAATGTTATTATTTTTTTGTGTTTAATTGTTATTTTTTTTTGTGTTTAAATGATGCTATTTTTTGTGTTTAAATGATTCTATTTTTTATTTTTAATGTCACTATATATGTGTGTGTGTGTGTGTGTGTGATATATCTATATAATAAAGTAGAACGAAGTTTGAATTTTAGAAATAAAGAGAGGTACAGATCATTTTGAGATAAAACATAAACACATCCAACGATCAATGTAATCTCAACATAAAAAATGGTTCAAATTATCTCAAAAATTATGATCTAACGGTCAACAAAGAGTCCTATATTTTTTTTCCCGCCCAACACAAACCTTTGTCTCACGCTTCTCTTATCTCTCATATAACACTCTTATCTCTTACACATTTTAAACACACTATCTTATCTCCTCTCTCTCTTCCTATCTCATACTAACTGATACAACTCTCTCTCTCTCCCTATATCTCATACTATCTCTGCTATCTCTCACACGTTTTAAACACACTCTCTTATCTCATATAACTTTTTATATATATAATAATAACAAAATACAATAACAAGGATTATATCTAATAAATTATAAGTTCATTAACATATGTCATTTAGAACGGAGCCAAGAATTTTATTTAGGGTGGGTACTTTAATTATGCATTCTAATTTTTTTCCTCTTAACCAATAACACTGTATAATATATTTATATTTATTATATTATATTTGATACATGAAGTCCATTTAACATAAAAGGCCAAAAAATTACATGAAGTCAATTGAAAGAACTTTCCCTTACAAAAATTTAAAATAAAATGAAGGTCATCTGAAAAAAATTATATTATTATAATAAAAAGACTAAATAATTAAAATAAGAAAATTATAAAGTGAGTACAAGTAAAAAATATGTGTATAACTTTTAGAATATATATATATATATATAAATAAATAAATATATGTATATACATAAATATATATATATATATACATAAATATATATATATATATACATAAATATATATATATATATCATATCATATTTTTTAAAAAAAAATTGAGAATGGGCCTGTGTCCACCCTCGCCCTTGTGTAGCTCTGCTACTCATGTATGTCATCATATATCTATCTATCTATATCTATATGATCCTAATTGGATTTTTATTTCTTTTACATCTCTTTCTTTTTCACACACTTTCATCTCTCATAAAACTCTATCTTCTGAGAGTTTGACTTGGACGACTATATATATAGATATATATAATAACATAATACATTTAATACCCATTAATACCCTAATCTCTTTCTATATATCATATTCTCATCTCTCATCAGTATATCACATCTCTCAAATAACTCTCTCTCTCTCTCTCTACAGTCACCAACACACACATGTCAATATCGACTCCTACAAAAAAAAAAGATATTTTTTTAGCTATAATGATTAAATATATAAATTGTGTACATGTTGATATTTTATAGGGGTCGTGTTTTTAAAGAAAGATTTGTCAATTTTTTTTAAAAAGTGGTGTTTTCAAATGAATTTTGAATTGTGTAACTAAAGAAAATAATAAAAAAGTAAAGTATTGTTTAAAATATTTATATTACATAACTGGTGGTTGAAGTTATTTAGTTGCTTAGTGCCTTCAGGCACGAGTTATTATTAGTCTATATAATAAAGTATAATGAAGTTTGAATCTAAAAGACAAAGAGAAGTTCAGATCGTTTTGAGACAAAACATAAACACATCCAACGAACAACGTAATTCTAACATAAAAGACGGTTCAGATTGATTCAGTATTATTGATCCGACGATCCTAATTAATCTACATTCCAACAATACTCAACTACATTCCTTTTATCTCTCCTCATATCCATTCAAAATATTGGAGAGATTGACTAAGACTCTATTACATTCTTTTTATCTTTCATCATCCCCATTTATACTATTTGAGAGTTTGACTTAGACAGTTGTATATCTATATATATCTATCTATACTAACAATATAGAGACAACTTTAAATTTTCAAAATTAAAATTAATACTCTCAATTGAAAAAAAAAAGAGAAAGAAGAATAACTAAAATTTAATTGAAATTTAAATATACGATTTAAATATCATCAAAATTCATCTATCTAATCCTAACCAAATATTAAAATTGACTAACTATCACCAATGTAAAAAGTGAAGCTAATTGTCATTTTTATAATTAAAAAATATCAATTATTCACTAACAATCTATTAAATTTATTCAATAAACGATGTTTTAAACATTATCACTAAAATATTAGTATAATAAAACTATTAAACTAAAATCTAAGAGACATAGTAAAAAAATTAAAAATTAATTGGTACATAATAAAGATTATAATCAATACTTGAATAAAAATAAAAGATAATTTTTCGTAGAAAAAACAAAATCAAATGAAGATCAATTGAAAGCACTTTCACTTGCAAAAATTCATAATAAAATGAAGGTCATATGAAGAAAGTCATATTATAATAAAAAAGACTAAAAAGTTATATATATATATATATATATATATATATATGTGTGTGTGTGTGTGTGTGTGTATAACTTTTAGAATATATAAATAAATAAATATATATATATATATGTATGTATATATATCATATCATATTTTATAAAAAAAAATTGAGGATGGGCCCGTGTCCACCCTCGCCCCTATGTAACTCTGTCAAAGTATGTCATCCTATATCTATCTATCGATATCTATATCTATATGATCCTAATTAAATTTTTATTTCTTTTAGATCTCTTTCTCTTACACACACTATCATCTCTCATATAACTCTATCTTTCGAGAGTTTGACTTGGACGACTATATATATATCTAATAATAACATAATACATCTAATATCTATTAATACCCTAATCTCTCTCTTTATCATATTCTCATATCTCATAAGTTTATTACATCTCTCATATAACTCTCTCTCTATACACTCGTCAACACACACATGTCAATATCGACTCTTACAAAAAACAGAAGATATTTTTTTAGGTATAATGATTAAATATATAAATTGTATACATGTTGATATTTTTTAGGGGTTGTGTTTTTAAATTAATTTTGATTTGTGTAACAAAAGAAAATAATAAAAAAATAAAGTATTTTTTAAATATTTATATTACATAACCAGTAATCGAAGTTTTTTGAGTTGCTTAGGCCTTCAAGCACGGATTATTATTAGTATATATATATAGTTCTAATTTATATATAGATATAAATAGATATGAGAGATAAATAATTTTAATGTTAGTCACTCTTAAAATTTATGAGTTTTAGTTTTCAGATTTGTTTTAATATTTTGGATAATAAAAATTAAAATAGACTTATTCTTAAAAAAGTTTTCTTGATAGAGTAACCACCAAAAAAAGTATAAAAAAGAGACCGGGCCCAAATTTTCTTTTCTTTTTTTTTTGTTACATGTTGTTTTGGGTAAAAAAGTGGGTCGGTATACATATTAAGAATTATTGGGCTGGAAGCCCACTGTCTAAAACAATTTGTGTATAAGTCCACCTTATGTTTGAAAGACTACCCTATCCTTACTCTTAATAATAACTGGTGTGGGATACCGATTTGGAAACCAACCGGCAAAGAAGCTTATCTTCCATAAAAAACGGAAACCAAAATCGTGGATAGTGAGAGGTTTTGAAATTCGAACGCCAAACCAATATAATCAGTGAGAAATTGACGGAATGTGATATCGAGATATTAGAAATTTCTACCAGAATCACTTTGTCGATTGTCATCAAATAACAAAGGAAAAGAAGAAAAGAAAAAAAGTTGTTTACCACATCAAGGATTTTTGTGGTCTATATGGATATTATATATAAAACATAATAACCAGTAATATATTGAACACAAAAACAACTTATTTGAAATCACAAAATCAAATAAACTGAGAACAATAATAATTTCAAATCTCACTTTATATTGTAAAAAAAGGGATTTTTATATTTTATACCCTAAAAAATGTCTCGATTCTCACTTTATACCTTAAAAAATTATTTTTTCTACTTTGCGCCTTCTCCGCCATAAATTAGTTTCAATGTTACTCTCGGACTAACATTTATTTCAGACTCCGTTAAAAATTGATGTATATGCCACCCAAGAATATGAATAGTGAGTTTATATTTTTGTCCAATAGCAACACACGTGACTGACATGTGCATCAAATTTTAACAGAATTTAAAATGGATGTTAGTCCAAAAGCCACATTGGAACCAATTTAGAACATTCAAGGTGCAAGGTGAAAAAAATAATCTTTCAATGTGCAAAGTGGGAGTCGAAACATCTTTCAGAGTGCAAACTGTTAAAAGTCCTAAAAAAATGCAAAATTCTACAATATTCCATAACCAAAAAAAAAAAAAAAAATCTTTTAATTAAACGAAAAATTCCGGAAAGTGAAAGATGTATTAAAGAAGCTTAACAAAGCATAGTTACAACTTAGTAACAAACAGTAGCATAGATACAACACAGCAGCAAAAAGCAAGAGGTAGCAGAGATGCAACGCAAAAGAATTTATGGGGAAGTGTAGGCCTTGGACAGCACTTCCCCGCAAATTCATAACCTGAGCATCCAATGGAAGGTAAAGCATTACAAGGAAAAAGAACGGTCCAACCAGGAAGGGGAAAGCCCAGTAGAAGATTCCATAATTGTAGAAGCTGAAGGATCAAAACTGAGTACATGATGACCAGGCGGCATGATGACTAGGCTATTCCAAACCAAGGAGAAGACTATAACAAGCAATTGTGCGGTATGTCCCATACCTGCAACATTCTAAGATTAAGAGGGGAACTCTTGAATTTAGTAGAAATGAGCCTGTCTCTGATCGTTTGCTCGATGATATGAGTCAGGGTATTATTGATCNAGACTATAACAAGCAATTGTGCGGTATGTCCCATACCTGCAACATTCTAAGATTAAGGGGGCAACTCTTGAATTTAGTAGAAATGAGCCTGTCTCTGATCGTTTGCTCGATGATATGAGTCAGGGTATTATTGATTATGATATTAATTTACACAATGAAGAGTTGAAAAGATTTGATTCAGTGTTTGTCTGAAGATGGTTGAATGAGGAATAAACGTTCGCCGACGCCGACAATAATATTGATGGAATCCTTTCAAAATTTATACGATTAAATATCCATTAATTTAGGAAACCACTTACCCAATAAAATAGAATCAAAAAATTAAAGAAACTATCAATTATTACATAAAATAAGTAAAGGACAATTACGTACTACTAAAATATGCAAATTTACAAAGATATACCTGGTCACCAAATGTTTAGGAGAAGGTGCACTTAATACCTACCTCCCATTTGCACGTGCCCCACTCAAGACAAATCCCCTTGCTCTCCTCTTTTCCGTCTGTGTCTCTCTTCACGCAAGGAGAACACACCCCACACACAGCATGAGAGCACCGCACAACGCACGCAGAGCATGAGATTCTTTTTTTTTTTTTTTTTTTTCTGATTTTGATTTGAACACAATCAATTGAACCATTTGGGACTTTTTAAATTATCAATTGGGTTTTAATAATTTTAGGACTTTTTGTGCATTTAATCCTAATTTAATTTTTTTGTGAATTTTGTCCTAATTTTATTTTTTCTGCATTTTAACCCCAAATGTTTTCATAATTTGTGTAGCCATATATAAAGCAATTGGGGATGACCTGATGGTTAATTGTGGGGAGACTTTCCCCCATGAACTGTGGTTACTGAGTCGGCAATAATAAGGATTTTTTTGGTTACTCTTAATCCAAAATTATATATAATTCTTTGAAATCACCTGACTTTTTTTTTTCTCTTGATATTGCTTCGATTTCTTCAAATTATAGATTGGTGAAAAAATTGGTTATGACTAGAAATTGAAATTCTACGCTTTTGTATTCCAAATTACTTGAATTTTTGGTCCGTTGCGTACTTGTATTTGCTTCTTACTACAACATCTCTTATAAAATATATGCAACAAAATTGGCAAAATAGTTTATCTAATTTATGCAAAAGTGAACTTATAAACCCATTGTTAATGAAATTTTAAGTATTATATAAGATTTTAAACTATTATATGTCGTTTACTTTATTCGATAGGAAGGCAAAAATTAAAATTTGTGGTTGGTGTCCCCACACATATAAATTCTAGGCTCTGCCCCTTGGTTAGATGAAGGACAAATATGACAAGATAAACCTAAACAACCAGATAAAGAGGCAACAATGTGGTCCTTTTCTATAAAATTGAATACGTAATTTTTGTGTGTAAAATACTTAAAATTGAGTAATATGAAAAGAGTTGAGGATAGAAATGAAAAAATATAAAAGACTACCACATAAAAAATTGTCAAACAAAGCAACAAAAATGTCATTCACCCAAATTCAAGATCTAAAAGATTTTTAATCAAAAAATTTTAATCTTTTAGAATGTATATTAAAAATCTAAAGATTTTTAGGGTGCAAAGTGTCATTCACCCAAATTCAAGAACAAAATGACAACATAATTCAACTAAGGAATACAAAGAATATTGTTAAAGATAAATCTTGTTAGATAGATTTGCATGTCCAATATGTGAAAAATCACCATTTGGTAAACGAAGGGGGTTTATTAGTTGGGTCGGGAATGGCATGAGATACATGATGAAAAGATGAGGTCATAATAGATGCACCGGTGTCAATACCCAATGAGAGGAGGAAGAAGTGAGAGAGCAAAGGGATTTACCTATGAGATTAGTAGTCGTGTAGGTTGACTGGTCCTCAAATTGAGAAGACATATTTGCTATTGATATTGTTTTGCTCTGAGTTGCGGGACTTCTGCCTTTTTTATATTTTTTTTGTTCGAATCGGCCACTCTAGAGGTAATATTGGATTGCTTTGGTTGATATCCATGAAATTTGTAGCATTATTTCTTTCACGAATAATGTGAATTTAAAAATTTGACCTAATTTACTAACATAATGATGTGACTGCATAGAAATCATTGGATCAGAATCAAGTTCCAATATTTGATGAGGCATGCACTCAATCCAAAAGTCACAGTAAATTAAGTCAGTAAACTAGATTCCAATAACATTGCTCTTCCTTCACATGCCAAGTCAATGACCATACACACGTTTAGGCCAAGGTTTTCTCTCAATATCAACTACTGAACTACATGATGCTTCTCTTGATTAGATCCCCTTTAGCCATGACAAGTGCTACAGAATCTAGTTTTTCTCGTTGGATAAGAAGAGAATACATTTTACAGGCAAGAGGAAGAGGCTCCATGCAAGAATCTGGTTGCAGAAAGCAGCATATGACCCATTAAGCCCCATTAGAAATTGGTAAACATGTTCTTGCTGTTGATATTCCCGAAGAGCTTTAGACGATCCACATGAACAATTGGAAATGGTATTGTAAGAAGCGAGTTCATTCCATCAAGCCTTCAATTTGGTGAAATAGGTTGTGATTGATGCTTGTTCTCGAAGGTTGGTCCATATGTCTTGCCTGATCTGAAAAACCCAAGCATGGCTATCCTGAGCAAATCAATTGAAGAGATCACACCAAACACCCTTCGTTGTATCAGCATTAATAACGCTATTAACAATCTTAGGAGATATTAAATTCAGTAACCAAGTGGCGGGACTCTAGTGCAGCTCTGCAGCTTCTGGGTTGACACGTGGAGCAACGAAGTCGTTGGGATGACCAAGGGATGCCAAGCTGGTATGCCGAGGAATGGTGACACAGAGCGGTCGAGTACGACAGTTGACATCGTATTTAATGCGATGTGACCTCACATTTATGGCAGAATGAGTGATAGTGACAGGACAAATAAATGCGCGCCTGCAAGCAATTGCCCTCTGGGAGTCTAAGCCTACTGTCATGATAGCTAAGCATTAATGGCTGATGCGTCGAGACGACTCATCAGATCTCCCGAGGAATTGTTCTATCGAGTATTCAATGTTTGGTTGGTATCAGATGCAGACTTGATGGATTTGGTCATTTGGGGATGGGCATAATTGCTCGGTGTATGACCGAGCTTTTACCCCATTTTTCTAGCATTCAATAGGAGGAGACATGAATAGGAAGCACTCACTGCACGAGGGATGGTGTGTCAGATATGAAGATGTCCAAATGTGACTGAAGATATTTGGAAATCATTGTCAATTCAGGTATAAATACTCCTCAGAAAAATAGACAAATGTACGCAAACTAAAATCAGAAAAAGTCCATTAAGCAAAACCCTTCGATCTTTTACTGACTTAAGCTTCAGAGAGGATTAGCCAGGCATACGCCTGACCCCTTTTTTCTGACCCTGTTGTTCCAGGTTCGCCAGTTAGGAGATCGCCGCCTCACACGATTGTAAGAATCATCCCGTGCAATTTGGCGTCGTCTGTGGGAACGAAAGCATTTCTTTCGGTAGCAATCCTCTGATGGTGAACACTCGATCCCAGGGTGAGGGAGCGTGTGTATGGGCTAGGAACGCAGAGCTCGTTCGGCTTCCAATGGTTCTGGAGTCGGGCTCATTAGGCCAATCAGATGAGGTGGGGCATTCTTTCCAAAGGATGCTCCCTATGGATTAGGGCCTTGGGGGACGTGACCTCATGGCCCATGACATCATCGAGATGGTGGAAAAGCGTATTAAACAACTCCAAAGGGAAAATGCCAAAGTTCAGCAATGTCTTGACGATTTTGAGCAGTCAACAAGCGCGGGCGAGCGTAGTCGCGGGGTCGGGGACCAGGTGCCCAGCCAAAACCTGTCCAGACCCGCCTGACGATGGCCCTCCAGGAAGGATTGGATAAGGCACTCGCCCGATGGACGTGACCGCCGAGGAGTGTTGTCGGCCCCCAAGGAAAAGTCATAATCGGGCCAGAAGGTAGGCCTGTCTAGGTGGGACCTGCGCCGAGGGATACCCGAGGGCGTCAGAGCCACCGAATCTCAAGCGGAGTCCATGCCCCGAAGGCCTCGAGAGAAGAGAGACGCCAAAGATCCACGGGTTCCCTTCATCGGTCAACGCAACCATGAACCCTCGGTCTACTCCAATGAAGTTATCTCGCCGTTTGTCCAGGTTATCAGGGAGGCCGAGATACCAAAGAAGTTTACCGTCCCACGGTTCAAAGTCTATGATGGGAAAATCGACCCCGAGAGCCACCTTCGGTAGTATAAGCAATTGATGTCAATCTATGATACTGACCAAAGGGTGTTGTGCCGAGTTTTTTCCATAAGCTTAGGGGACACCGGTATGAGGTGGTATGAGAGCCTTGCTCCCAAGAGTGTTGGGTCCTGGAGACAACTGACAAAACTCTTCCAAATAAATGCGCTCTGTTGACGCTCAGGTGAAAAGGGGGAGAAACACTCCGACAATATGTCATCCGATATTGGGATGAGGTGAATGAGGTGGAGGCATGTTCGGAGGCATTGGCCGCGATGTCATTTAGGTTAGGGCTGTCCCGAGACACTGATTTGTACAAATCGCTGACCAAAAAGGCCCCGACGGACATAAAAAACTTGATGGCTCGGATTAACAAATATGCCCGGGTGGAAGAAGAGTCTGCCGCGCCCGAAAGTAGGGACACGGTTCTGAGAAAAAGGGATAGGGAGCAGCCATCCCAAAGGGGAGGGCCTATTCCAACCCCAACTCGCCTATCCTTCCAGGGAGTGAACATGGTATTCAATGAGCCCATTCACAGGATACTCCCCAAGATAAAAAATAGACCCTATTTCAGGTGGCCCCCAAGGATGTTTGGAGACCCGTCGACAAGGAATGCAGCCTTCCGATGTTCATATCATAGAGATATCGGTCATTTGACGGAGGATTGCAAGACTTATAAATCCTTCCTCGAACAATTGGTGCGAGACGGACACTTCGGGGAATTCATCGACAGGGCCCGTCCCGGTGGGTCGACGAGGGAGCCAGCCGAGGTGCCAGTTGAGGTAGCACTCGTGATTGACGTTATCCATGCCTGCACAGTGGAGAGGCCAACATACAAATCCCTCCGCGCTGAGTTACAAAGGGTTTCTCAAGCAGTCAGGGTGGATGAAAGGGGGAATGAGCGGCGACCCAAAAGACCACGGAACGGTGTCGAGGTTATCCAATTTTCGGATGCTGATCTTGGCAGTTTTGTTGTCCCCCACGATGATGCATTGGTGATCACGTTGCGGATCGGGAAGTTCGACGTTAAGAGAATATTGGTGGACTCGGGCAGCTCCTCTAAGGTAATGTACGATCACCTCTTACGCAAGATGGGACTCGCTCAGAAGGATCTGGAACCCGTAAAAACCACCCTCATCGGCTTCAACGATTCCAGCGCCCTGCCCCTTGGAAAAATACTCTCATGGTACGGGCAGGGGTGGTGACCACGCCAGTGAAATTTGTGGTGGTAGACTCTGACTCCCCTTACAATGCTATTATAGGGAGATCGTGGTTGCATATAATAAAGGCGGTCCACTCATCCTACCACCAGAAGATAAAGTTTCCAATGTTGTAGGGCGTAATGGAGATCCGGGGTGATTAGGCCTCGGCGAAAAAGCTACTTCTATGCCGCGGTGAAAACGGGAATCAGCGTCCGGTGTCAGGAGCGTGATCCCGATGCGGTGATTGCCAAATAGCAATCACAGAATGGTCGTCCGGGGGTGGACGAGCCCATCACGGAACTAGCCGACCGATCTACTTAAGCCTTGGTGAAGATTCTCCTGAGCCTGGATAACGGCGAAAAACACTTCTTGATAGGAGAATCGCTCAACGGCACAGAAAGAAATGATATGGCCTCATTTTTACGCCACAATGCCGATGTCTTTTCTTGGACCCAGGCCAAGATCACGGGAATAAGTGCCGAGGTGATGACTCATCGGCTCCATGTGAATCCCTCATTCAAACCCGTTAGACAAAAGGCCCGGAGAACAGCGCCCCATCACGCGAAGGCTGTGGATGAAGAGGTAGTGAAGTTGTTGGAGGTGGGTTCCATCAAGGAGGTACAATTCCCCCAATGGCTATCCAATACCATGTGCGCCAAGAAGAAAGAAGACAAATGACGAGTTTGCATGGATTTCACGGACTTAAACACAGCTTGCCCCAAGGACGAGTACCCTTTGCCTAAAGTTGATCAGCTGGTAGACGCCACAACCGGCCACAGGCGCATCACCTTCATGGATGCTCGGGCTGGATATCACCAGATCCCCCTGCATGAATCAGATCAGGAGAAAACGGTGTTCATCACGCCCTGGGGAATCTACTGTTACACGGTAATGCCTTTTGGGTTGAAGAATGCTGGGACGAATTACCAACGATTGATGAACAAAATTTTCAAAGACCAACTCAACGAAACAATGGAGGTGTACATTGATGACATGTTGGTCAAAAGTAAAGAGGAGGTCGACCATCTCCACCATCTCAGGACGATGTTTGTCATCCTCCGGGAATATGGCCTAAAACTTAACCCCTCGAAATGTGCCTTTGGAGTGAGCTCTAGAAAGTTTTTGGGGTATTTGGTCACTCATCAGGGGATCGAGGCGAACCCCGAGCAGATACAAGCAATTCAGAATGTCTGGGCGCCTAAGACTATTAAAGATGTTCAGAATTGACCGGGATGTTGGCAGCCCTCAACATATTTATTTCCAAGTCGTCTGATAAATGCAAACCGTTCTTTTCCAAGTTAAGGGGGGCAGCTAAGGGGGTTTGGGACGAGGAATGCGGTCGAGCTCTTGAAGGGATCAAGGAGTACTTGAAACATCCTCCAACTTTATTTGTACCAGCGGTAGAGGAGGTGCTGAGCCTTTACTTATCTGTATCCCAAGACGTCGTGAGTGGAGCATTGGTCAGGGATAGCGAAGGGGCACAGAGACCCGTGAATTTCATAAGCAAGACATTGCTTGACGCCGAGACAAGATATTCTCCAATGGAGAAATCGGTCTTGGCATTGGTAGTCTCGGCAAGAAAACTTTGACACTACTTCTAGGCTTACGTCATAGACGTCCTTACAAACCGACCTCTCAAACTGATCCTTCACAGGGTTGATATGTCCGGGAGGGTTACCAAATGGGCTGTAGAACTCGGAGATTTTGAAATTAGGTACAAGCCTCGAATGTTAATAAAAGGACAAGTCATGGCAGATTTTGTCGTCGAGTTCTCTGTGTCTGAGCCCCCCCAACATCACAGGATTGGACTGGGGATGTGTGGGATCTTCATGTTGATGGATCCTCAAACGCAAGGGGGGGCAGGGATAGGTATCGTGCTAGCCAACTCAGAAGGGTTCATTATTGAAAGGGCAATCAGATTGAAATTCAAGGCGTCCAATAATGAAGCCGAGTATGAGGCGTTACTAGCAGGACTGGACGCAGCAAGCTTGATTGGGGTTAGACACCTTCGGATATTTTGCGATTCCCAACTGGTCGTGAACCAGGTAAATGGGGACTTCAAGGTCCGGGACAGCAGGATGAAGGCATATCATGAGAAGGCAAGATCTAGGATGGAAAAGTTTGAAAAAGTGAAAGTTTCTCAGATTCTTAGAGATAATAACACCCACGCCGACTCCTTAGCATGTCTGGCCTCGACTTTGGCCTCAGAGGTAACTCGGCGTATACTTATTGAGACCCGGGAAAGTCCGAGCATAGACGAAGCAAAGCCCGAGCAAGTGTTACCAACCATAGTAGGAGCACTGTCGGGATGGATGAAGCCAATCATTGCATACTTAACGGAAGGAGCACTTCTAGAGGACGTCCGAGAGGCCAAGAAGATTAAGCTCAAGGCCCCCAGATTCTGGATGTCAGACGATCAACTATACAAAAATTCGTTCTTAGGACCATTGTTGCTATCTGTCCCCGAAAATAAAGTGGAACCCCTGTTGTACGAAATCCACGAAGGGGTGTGTGGGAGTCACACAGGCGGAAGGTCTCTCGAGCACCGGGCAATGACGTAAGGGTACTGGTAGCCATACATGCAGAAGGACGCGAAGAGTTATGTGCGAAAATGCGACAAATGCCAAAAGTTTGCCTTTATTATCCAGCAACCTGCCAGAGATTTGAACTTGCTAACAAGCCCTTGGTCATTCTCACAGTGGGGAATGGATATTATCGGACCTCTCCCGAGATCTCCACTGGGCAAGAAATTCTTGCTAGTGGCAACCGATTACTTCATTAAATGGATCGAAGTCGAGGCTTTAAGCCGCATTCGGGATGTGGAGGTGAGAAAGTTTGTATGGCAGAACATCATCACACGATTTGGAATCCCCTGGGCTATCGTCTCTGATAATGGGACTCAGTTCAACAGTGGCCTATTTAGAGAATTATATTCGGGGTACAGAATACGCAATTACTATTCTATTCCAGCCTATCCCCAAAGTAATGGACAGGCTGAGGTGTCCAAAAAAACTATGCTGGCGGGAATCAAGAAGAGACTCGAGGTAGCAAAGGAAAGATGGACCGAGGAGCTACTTAATGTACTATGGGCATATAGGACCACGCCAAGGACTTCGACGGGAGAAACCCCTTACACCCTGACATATGGGGTCGAGGCTATCATCCCATTGGAGATAGGACTCCCAACAATGCGGAGCCAAACCTTCGAGTTGGGCAATAATGATCAAACTCTCGCTAGGGACCTCGATCTAGCCGAGGAAAGAAGGTCGTTGGCATCCATCAGGCTAGCAAAGTACCAAGGGGAGTTGTCACGGCAGCACCAAAAGAAAGTTTGGTTGAGAGAATTTCAAGTCGGAGATTTAGTGCTACAAAAAGTGGTGGGCAATATGCGCGAGCCTACTGATGAAAAACTCGGCCCCAATTGGGAAGGCCCTTATAAGGTGATCTCTGTGGGGGGCACATGCGCATATTGTTTGCAAAATATGAATGGTGACGATGTAATCCGACCATAGAATGTATCAAATTTAAAGAAATACCATTACTAAATCAGGTTTCAGTCTTCACGATGGCATTAACACGAGCCAAGCACTCGATCGTTAGGGGTACGACCCCGAAGGGTGTAAGACTCCACCCTTGGAGCAACGCTCTCAAAATACAAACATGAGACAAGCGCTCGATCGTTAGGGGTACGACCCCGAGGGGTGTAAGACTCCACCGTTGGAGCAACGTTCTCAAAATACTAACACGAGCCAAGCGCTCGGTCGTTAGGGGTACGGCCCCGAGGGGTGTAAGACTCCACCCTTGGAGCAACGCTCTCAAAATACTAACACGAGTCAAGCGCTCGGTTGTTAGGGGTACGGCCTCGAGGGGTGTAAGACTCCACCCTTGGAGCAACGATCTCAAAATACAAACACGAGCGAAACGCTCGGTCATTAGGGGTACGACCTCGAGGGGTGTAAGACTCCACTCTTGGAGCAACGCTCAAAATACAAACATGAGCCAAGTGCTCGGTCATTAGGGGTACGGTCTCGAGGGGTGTAAGACTCTACTCTTGGAGCAACGCTCTCAAAATACTAATACGAGCTAGGAGCTCGGTCATTAGGGGTACGGCCCTGAGGGGTGTAAGACTCCACCCTTGGAGCAACGCTCTTAAAATACAAACACGAGCCAAGCACTCGGTCGTTAGGGGTACGGCCCCGAGGGGTGTAAGACTCCACCCTTGGAGCAACGCTCTCAAAATACAAACAAGCCAAACACTCAGTCGATAGGGGTACGACCGCGAGGGGTGTAAGACTCTACCCTTTGAGCAACGCTCTCAAAATACAAACATGAGCCAAGCGTTCGGTCGTTAGGGGTACGGCCCCGAGGGGTGTAAGACTCCACCATTGGAGCAACACTCTCAAAATACAAACACGAGCCAAGCGCTCAGTCGTTAGGGGTACAGCCCCGAGGGGTGTAAGACTCCACCCTTGGAGCAACTCTCTCAAAATGTAAACGAGCCAAGTGCTCGGTAGATAAGGGTACGGCCCCGGGAGGTAAGACTCAATACAATTGACGTAGGAAAGCAGACACTTGTAGAAAACTGAAGTTCATTATAGAAAAAGGGCTTTGCGTCCCCAGGCATACAAATAGTAGCAAAATTTAATACAGAGCTACAAGGAGCTGCAAAAATATGGGACATAGAAGTGAGGCCACCAGTTGCTAAGGCCCTCGACTCATTCTTCACCAGCTCTTTCCCTGTCGAGGCCTCCACGCCACCTTTGTAGCTCGTCTATGGCCCCTCAATATCTCATCTAGCTCGGTATCATGCGTTCCAATAATGGTGGGGGACGGAGAGGACAGATTATCTGTTGGCTGGACAGGTGGCAAAGACGGAAGGGCAGGAGAAGACTGGTTAGATCTGTCGTTGAGTGTGATAGGTTCACTTCCACCTTTGGCCCCGATCGGCCCTTCTGCCTCTGCATGATCGCCAAGGCCGGATCGGACCTGTTCATCCAAGGCTTCATCTACCTCACCTCGGAGGTTGTGCATGATGAACAAGTCTGAGCCTACCTCGACGTGGCAGGCGTGAAGGGCGGCGTCCCAACCTTCTTTGAAAGTCGTCTTCTTGGCTTCCTCGAAAGCGGGGACCATTTGGTCTTGAGTGGTTGCCCACACCCTTTGACACTCTGATTGCAGCCTTTCTTGCTCCCTCGCTATTTCTGCTGTCAAGGAGTCCACCTTGGCAGTGAGAGCGCTGATTACAGACTCGGACTCTTGCAGCTTGGCTTCGGAGGAGGACACTCGCAGCTCATACTCCTCAGCCTTCTTTATTGTTGCAGCTTTACTCGCCTTGGCCTTTTCCAACTCAGCATGAATGGCATCTCGCTGGCGGATGAGCTCGGTGATGTGCTTGGTTTGGTCACCGAGGGTCTTCTCGACCTTCAGGATGTGGTCGTCCTTTGCAGTTGCGGCCCACTCAACATTTTTTGCCTCCTGCTTATATCCCCAAAAACGTTCAATGATGACTCCCACCTGCTGGCTGGCCTGAAAAAGGAGGGGTGTTAGGGAATGACCAAAGGGGGGCAAGGGCTACTCGGGAAAACGTAGACTTACCACCAGGTTATTTTGGATAGTGTTTATCAGGAGCCGATTGTCCGAGTAACCTTTGTACATGGCCATATCGGCTTCAAATTGAAGCGTCCCCGCGATGGCAAAGGCCATTTCAGGGGATTAAAGGATGGAGTCGGTTTCCAGAACATGCCGGCTGTTCCTAGTCTCGGCCCGAGCAACCCACTTGCCCGAGACAGACGGGCCCGGGGCATCATGTCGTTGCTTTACACGGTGTTCCTCTGATTTTTCAGCATCCCGAGCATGCCTGTCCCTCAGCCAATCTCCCGAAGCGGGGACTTGTTAAGATTAGGGCCTTTACCTGGTCAACACGGCCGAATCCCTGGGTTGCATGCGCAACGGCGGTGACTGCCTCCGAGGAGAACTGGGCTGGGGGATTATAGGGGCAGTGTTGAAAGGCCCAGCCAGCCAGGCGAGCCTAGCTCTCCTTGCCGAGGCGGCGGCCTCCATTGTAGCTGCGGTGATAGGTGGCAGATTAAATATTTCAAGTGCGAGTGGCTCAGGAGCATGATGCTGAGTCTTTTCTTCGGAACCTCCCTCGGATTCTTCCTCTTCTAACGAGGAGTGATCTTCCCAAACGAAAGGGTTGAAAGGAGGTGGGATCTAGGAAAATCGACTGTAGGTCGACGTGTAGCCGAGAAGGGTATGCGCCGCTTGTTCAGCCGGATCCGAGGACCAGACCCTTAGCAGATCAGCAAATCGGACTTGGGACCTCAGCGGTTGAGCAACGTCCCGACGGTATCCTTCTGCAAAAGCAAAGTAAAAATTAGTATGTCCCTCGGACCCAAGAATAGATAAATCAAGAAGTCGGAAACAAAACACACCTTCATCCCTCGGCACTTTGGGGCAGTACAATCCGTCATACTCGGGCCCGGTCCCTTTCTCCCAACTACCGCCGAGCATGATCAGATCATCCATATACCCCTTGTCCGAGTCAGGCATATAGGTTACCAAGTACATTGAGGAATCTCGAGCCTGGAGGTAATATCGCCCCTCGACGACGAGCCTTAGGTCGTAGCAGAATAAAATTTTGTCCACCCCTAAATTAGTCCCCAGCTGTGTGTTTAAGATGACTACGCCCATCACAATGCTAAAAAAGTTAACCCCATATTGGAGGGGAAAGAGCTTCAGTTGCATCAAGACTCCCAACAACAGGGGATGGAGGGGGAAGGTCAACCCTCCTTCCATGATGGCCTTCATCTAGAAAGGCATCATATCCACAGTTCCCATATCCCTCCTATGGTGAGTGGGGTTGAATGGGAAAGCGAAGACAGGCTCACGGATGTGGTACCTAACCCTAAAGGCTTGGATATTATCATTTGTCACTGGGGTTCTCCTCATCTTGTGGGTAGTACTAGCCCTAACCGACGTTTTTCCCCTATTTCTACTAGTTCTAGCCATTGGTGAGCACTAAGAGGAAGAAATACAGAGGAAATGAAGAGAGAAAAAGCTCGAGTGGAAGCACTTACAGAAGGGTGATCTTCAGAGAGGGCTCAGAGGATGAAGGAAACTCAGAGGACAGAAGAGCACTCGGGGTCTAACTGCTGAGGAGAGATTGAGGATGCAAAAGTTCTGAGAGGATAGGAAAACCTCCTATTTATACTGCCTCGCAGGGAGCGAGAATCAAAAAATTGGCTCATCATTAGGGCATTTGAAAAGGGTGGCACCAGACATGCAAGTAACCGTCGCCATTAATAAGGCATGATGATGGAGCCCTAGTCCCTTTACGCCACTTGTCTTGCGCTGCGAAAAGGATTGCGGTTGGGGGGTAGTTGACGGGACTCCAGTGCGGCTCTTCAGCCTCCGGGTTGACACGTGGAGCAATGAAGCCGTTGGGATGACCAAGGGATACCGAGGTGGTATGCCAAGGAATGGTAACACGGAGCGGTCAACTACGACAGCTGACATTGTATTTAATGCGATGTGACCTCATATTTATGGCGGAATGAGTGATAGTGACAAGACAAATAAATGCGTGCCTGCAAGCAACTGCCCTCTAGGAGTCTAAGCCTACTGTCATAATGACAAAGCATTAACGGCTGATGCGCCGAGACGATGCATCAAGTCTCCCGAGAAACTGTTCTGCCGAGTATTCAATGCTTGGTTGGTGTCAGATGCCGACTTGATGGATTTGGTCATTCGGGGAGGGGCATAATTGCTCGGTGTATGGCCGAGCTTTTACCCCATTTTCCTAGCATTCAATATGAGGAGATGTGAATAGGAATCACTCACTGCACGAGGGATGGTGTGTCAGATATGAAGATGTCCAGATGTGACTGAAGATCTTTGGCAATCATTGTCAATTTAGGTATAAATACTCCTCAGAAAAATGGACAAAGGTACGCAAATTAAAATCAGAAAAAGTCCATTAAGCAAAACCCTTCGATCTTTTACTGACTTAAGCTTCAGAGGGGATTAGCCGGGCACACGCTTGGCCCCCTTTTTTCTGACCCTGTTGTTCCAGGTTTGTCAATTGGGAGATCGCCGCCTCACACGATTGCAAGAATCATCCCGTGCACCAAGATAAGACTGTCCGTACATCACTCCCATAGACAAATCCTATCTTGTTCTTGGCGGAAAAATCTGTCCTCATGGCATGACGCCAAGTCGAATAATTATTGCTTGTGAGAAGTTGAGATACAAACATGATTCCTCGGCTGTCAGATGGGGGCAAATAAGAGGGGGAACTGGGCTTAGTTCTAGTAGAAGCAAAGGTTTGGTTCCAAGGTTTGTATAAGATGATGTGATAGATTAAGTTCCAATGGTGGTTTAAAGCAGGTCATTTTTGTGACAAGGGAGCAAAGAAGGACGAAAGGAAAGCCATAAAAGGAGGATCCCACGATTTCAATCAACAGATTTGATGAATAACTATTCGGAAAATTATAACCTTAGAAACTAATGATAAGGCTGTTGTTTGTGGTATTTCAAAACAATAACAATTAGGTGCGAAATAGTTACAACAGTCTTACCAAAACAGTTATACGTAACTATTTGTCAAACCAATATAAATACTAATTCGGTTGCAGAACAAGAACTATTATTGAACTATTATCAAAGCTGGTGTTTGACACTATATCCTTAAGACAGATTTCACCCCCCACACGGTGCTTATGGAATATCATGTGTTTGTCTCTTAGGATACATTGATTTCCACATGAGTAGAAGTAACACTCCAATCTACTAGTCTAGCGAACCAAAAATTGTGTTGTATACTCTCCAAATGCAGACTGCCTTAATGATGTATGAGACTGTCTTAAATGACTAATAATGTATTT
The DNA here is from genome assembly GCA_963454935.2 of Ilex paraguariensis. Taxonomy (NCBI): domain Eukaryota; kingdom Viridiplantae; phylum Streptophyta; class Magnoliopsida; order Aquifoliales; family Aquifoliaceae; genus Ilex; species Ilex paraguariensis. Next base: position 710,157 of record CAUOFW020001680.1, on the reverse strand, counting down.
GATGAATTTGATACAAAATAATTATGTGATTGAGTTATTTATGCAGAGAATGATGATTGATCCGAACAGTCGCCATCTAAACGGATGCAATCCAATAGACATATGCAACCAGAATACACCACCTGTGTAATTATTCTCTATAAATAGACACAACTTAGAATTTTTAACTAGAGGGAAGCAAAAAATCTGAACTAGTACGATCCAATGAATACCAAAAATTAAATTTTGGATTAAAAAATTTACGCCTAATTAGTTAAATAAGTTTTCTCCAAAAAGATAGGACTTGGTCTACCTACACCCACACCCGAGCCCGGGCCAAGTTGTGATGTGGCAGGTAGGCGATGCGCGTGCGCGCGCATGTGTGGAAGAATCGAAGGCATGTAGGCGCTCGCTCCACTCATAAAACTGTGGTACCCTTTGGGGCCCAATCCCATAGAACAAATTTGGTCTATATATGCCCATATAGAATTTCTTTCTCAACCAATGTGAGATTGATATCAAATGTCACATTGTACAACCTTATTTCCACATTTCAAGATGATCATTTTGGAGCCTATTTTCTCATTCATTCTTTACTTGATTTAAACAAGTGAATATACTACATTATTCTCCTTACGGAGTAGAATATGAAGCCACAAAAATTTACTCGAAACAACAAATAGCTCCCACTTTAATTTAGCTTCAAAATCGACCAAAAATTCAGTTTTTACACTTAAAAAACTGTTTTCGTCCAACAATCTCCCACATGAATGAAAAATTGGATGTTAGTATAAAAATGATAATGCTGACATAATATAGAGCGTACATCTTTAGAAAGATCATGCATCAAGATAGGTAACTTTTGACCTTTAACCTTCCCTAGTGAAAGCCCATCAGACTTACCGGCTAAATAATGAATGTGATGTCTTGAACTATTTAGCTATTTGACAAATCAGATCGAATAGACTTCATACAGTCTCCTTCCTAACACAATTGGTTCTCATGATTGTGTTCATTTTGACCCTAAACAACTTCTGGTTTTCATGAGTGCTTCAGAGAATTCAGTCTTTATAATTCTCACAGAAGCGGTCTTTTCACACCCATATAGGTGACTCCTATCAGGAATATCCTGCAATATCCCACTTGAATTTTTCAAGGTATAAGAGTAATTAAAAACATAACTTACTCTAATAAACTTTGTAGGCAACACTAGTTTATTATAGGAATAGGTAAGAGAGATTATCTCCTTAGTGCTTCTTTTGAATCACACATAATTCGGTTGTCCATTTGAACCTAGATCTTGGGATCTCTAGTCAACTAGGTTGGATTGTCATTAAGTTGACTCGTGTCATAGGCTTTAGCCCCATTACCTTCGATGTTCAATTTACTTGCTCTCTCGTCAAACCTTTAGTAAGCAGATCCATAGATTATCCTTTGACTTTATATAATCAATAGAAATAATCTCATTTGAGAGCAATTGTCTAACGGTATTATATCTATGACGTATATGTCAAGACTTATCATTATATATGTCACTTTGTGCCCTACCAATTACAGATTGACTATTACAATGTATACAAATTGCTGGCACGTGTTTAGACCATATTAGAATTTCATCTAGAAATTAGTGAAGCCACTCAGATTCGTCTCCTACTTTATCTAAAACAATAAATTTAGATTTCATTGTGGATCTGGCAATATACGTTTGCTTAGAAGATTTTTAAAATACAGTTGCACCACCAAGTGTAAAAACATAATCACTTGTGAATTTTGTATCATTTATATCAAATATCCAGTTTGCATCATTATACCCTTCAAGTGCAGTTGGATATCTTGTATAGTGCAATCCAAAATTCAGGGTATATCTTAAATATCTAAGATCCTGATAATTACCTTCCAATGGTCTATTCCCGAATTACTCATATATCTACTCAATTTACAAACTAAATATGTTATATCCAGTCTAGTGTAGTTCATGACATACATTAGACTGCCAATGATATGAGAGTATTCCAATTGTGATATGCTTTGACAAGTACTTTTAGACAAATGATGATTTATATCAACTGGTATTCTAGCAATACTGTTTTCATCTTTGTCGAACTTCACAAGTATTTTCTCAATATAACGTAATTGAGATAATATAAGTCCACCAAATGTTCTAAAAATTTTAATTCCTAGTATAACATCTGCAACACCTAAATCTTTCATGTCAAACTTACTAGACAACATTTTCTTGGTAGTTGTAATAATATTATTATTACTACCTAAAATAAGCATATCATCAACATATAGGTAAACAATGACATATCTATTATTTGTGCCTTTGACATAAACACATTTATTACATTCAATAATTGTGAAACCATTTGACATCATAACCTTGTCAAATTTCTCAGTCTATTGTTTTGGTGCTTACTTTAAACCATAAAATGATTTAACAAGTCTTCACACCTTCTTCTCTTGTCTCGGAGAAACGAACCATTTGGGTTGGTCCATATAAATTTTCTCATTTAATTCACAATTTAGGAAAGTTGTTTTCACATCCATTTGGTTTATTTCAAGATTATGCAACGCTGCAATAGCTATGAGCATACGAATAAATAATATTCTCGTGACAGGATAATAGGTATCAAAGTAACCAAGACCTTCCTTTTGTTTGTAACATTTATCTACAAGTCTAGCCTTGTACTTATTAATTGATCTATCGGTTTTTATTTTCCTCTTGAAAATTCATTTACACCCCAATGGTTTACTCCCTGTAGGAAGATCTACCAATTCTTAAGTGTGATTTTGCATGATGGATTCAATTTCACTGTTTAGAACTTCTTTCCACATAGGTGTTTCAGAAGTGGACATCGCTTTATTGAAGATTTTGAGCCTCATTTTTTAACAAATATGTTAAAAAATCTGGACTATTGAACTGGAAGTATTTTCCCTCTTAGTGCGTCTAAGTGCCTATTCACCTTTTCCATCTGTAGACTCATGGTCTATATTACTAGTTGTTGTATCATGATTTTTTTTAAGAGAACTCTCATTACATGTATTTTTACTAAGAAAGACATTTTTAAAGAATGATACATTTCTTGACTCAATGATTGTATTGACATGTATATTAGGAATATCATATTTGTGCATGGGAAAACGATATGCACTATTATTTAATGCATAACCAATAAATATACAATCAATAGGCTTAAGTTTTATTTTAATCATTTTAAGAATATGAATCATCACTTTAGCCAAACACTCCCACACTTCTAAATATTTGTAGGAAGGACTCTGACCTTTCCAAAATTCATAAGGGGTTTTGTCTAACTTCTTGTGGGGTAATTTATTTAAAATATAATTTGCTAAAAGCAAAGTTTCTCCCCACAAATTCTGAGGTAATCCCGAACTAATCAACATGACATTCATCATCTCTTTCAATGTTCTATTTTTACGTTCAGTAATCTCGTTTTATTGAAGTGAATAAGGCACAGAAATTTGGTGAATAATACCATATTCTTGACATAACCTATCAAAAGGTGCGTCATGTTCACCACCTCGATCACTTCTTATTGCCTTAATCTTTTTGTCAAGTTGATTTTCAACCTCATTCTTAAAGTATAAATTTTTTCAATGCTTCATCTTTACTCCTTAGCAAATATACATAGTAATATTTTGTACAATCATCAATGAAAGCAATAAAGTACTTCTTTCCACCTCTAGTTTAAACATATTTCAAATCACATGTATCACTATGAATTAACTCTAAAGGTTCAGTAGTTCTTTCAATATTATGAAATGATGCTCTAGTTAATTTTGATTCAACACATGTCTCACATTTATGACTTGCATCAATATTGAATTTATGCAACAATTCTAAATTCATTAATCTACACAAAGTATCAAAATTAAGATGTCATAATCTACCATGCCATACATTAAAAGACTCAAGCATATAAACAAAAAATGTGTTCTTATTATTTAAATCAGACACAATTGTCATTGCATTCATCTTAAAGAGTTTATTGCTCATATATCCTTTGTCTGCATAAATCTCACTCTTGGTGATTACAAATTTTTCAGATTCAAAAATCAATTTAAAACTTTTTTTACTCAACAACGATCCAGACACAATATTCTTTCAAATTTCTGAAACACGAAACACATAATTGAGAGTAAGTTCTTTTCTATAAATCATCTTCAATATAACCTTTCCTTTGCCTTTAACTTTGGAAGTAGAGAAATTTTTTATTAATAGTTGTTCTCCATCATTAATTGCTTCACATAAAGAGAACATCTTCTTATTCGAACATGTGTCTAGTGGCCCCGGTATCCACCCACCATTCCTTGGTATTTTTCACCAAGTTTACTTCGGATACTACAAGAGAAAAACTCATGTTAGAAATATTTTCAGAAAATTTTTCTATCTCGATTATATTAGCTTGAGCAGCCTTTCTCTTGTAGTTTTTTTGTACTTTACGGCTTCGACAATATTTTGCACGATGTCCCGATTTATTATACACAAATCAGTTGTCTTTGAACCTTTTATAATTACCACCCTTGGCTTTTTGTTGGCCAACATACTGCCTTTTCTTGTTGGTTTTATGTCCCTCTTCAATTACATGTGTCTTTGACTCCATGGAATGATTACCAACTTTCTTTTTGGAGACTCTATTGTCCTCCCCAATCCTCAATCTCATAATCAAGTTTTCAAGTTTCATTTTTTTGCGTTTGTATTTCAAATAATTTTTGTAGTCCTTCCAATTTGGCGGTAATTTCTCAATAATTGTAGCCACTTGGAAATATTCACTAAGCACCATCCCTTGAACATGAATCTCATATAGGATCACTTGAAGATCTTGAACTTGATTTATAATAGTTTTGAAATCTACCATTTTGTAGTCAAGGAATCTGTCCACAACAAATTTCTTCATTCTGACATCCTCCGTCTTGTATTTTTTATACAAAGATTCCCACAGCTCTCTAGCTATCTTGATTGTACTATACACATTATATAATATATTATCCAATCTATTGAGAATATAGTTTTTGCATACAAAATCAGGGTGCTTCCATGCATTCACCGCAGCAACAGCTTGGCGATCGGTCTCATTTACACTACAAATAGAAGCATCCTTATGAAGAAACTTTTCATGATTCAACGTAGTGAGATAGAACAACATTTTCTGTTGCCATCTCTTAAAATCATTCCCATTGAACTTTTCAGACTTTTTTCCATGAGACACATGAGTAGGTACAGAAACAGACACCACAAGCACAACATGATTTGTAGTAGCACAAATATTATTATCATTTGCAGTTATTTCTAGTAAACAAAAATTACAAAATATTCAAAATTAGGAAAACACTAACATTTTTCAAAACACGTTACAAAAACAGAGGCAATCTGTTACTGTTCAGAGTCACTGTTTGAAGCTACTGTTTCAATGTTACTGTATGATATTACTGTTTGGTGTAATTGTTTAAATCATACACATAAACAAAGTCATTATTTTGTGTAACTATAACAATTTGGTGTAACTATTTGAATTAAACAAATAAATAGAACATGCAATTTTCTCACAAAATTTTTCAAATCTTTACAAAATATCACAGATTGTAAAAAACAGGTTTTAACAATTTGCAATATTTTAGAACATTTTAAAAACATGAATAAGAAACACACCAATCTATTATACAAATCCAAATTGTGTCTTAAGATTGTTGTTTGTGGTATTTCAACTATAGTAAAATCACTTCTTGAAATCTCTGATTTGAAACATGTAATGTATAACAAAACTATAACAATCAAGTATGAAATAGTTACAGTAGTTTTACCAAAATAGTTACACATAACTGTTTGTCAAACCAATATAAATACTAACCTGGTTGCAGAATAGAAACTATTATTGAACTTTAAGTAGATCAAGGCTAGTGTTTGACATAATGACCTTAAGACAGATTTCACCCCCAACACATGGTGCTTATGGAATATCAAGCATCTGCCTTCCAGTATACAATGATCTTCACACGAGTAGAAGTAGCACTCCAATCTACCTGTCCAGCGAATCAAAAATTGTGTTGTATACTCTCCAAATGCAGACTATCTTAATGATGTATGAGACTGCCTTAAATGACTAAGAATGTATTGGATGCAAAATGATTATGTGACTAGGTTATTTATAGAGTGAATAGTGACTGATCCAGACAGTCACCATTTGAACGGATGCAACCTAACAGACACGTGCATCCAGAAGACACCACTTGTGTAACTGTTCTCTATGAACAGACACAACTCAAAATTTCAGACTCGAGGGAAGTAAAAAATCTGAACCAGTGCGATCCAAAAGATACCAAAAATTAAATTTCAGATTAAGAAATTTATGCTCAATTAATTAAAAGAATTTTCTTCAAAAAAGATAGGGCTTTGTCTAACCACACCCACACTCGTACCCGTACCTGTATTCGAGCCCGAGCCCGGCTAACCAAGTTGGGTCGTGGCGTGGCAGGTAGGTGACGCGCACGCTCGTGTGTTTTAGAACTAAAGGCTCGTAGGTACTCGCTCTGCTCATAAAACTTTGACACCCCTGCAGGTCCAATCTCATAGAGCAAACTTGACCTATATATGCTCATATAGAATTTTTTCCTCAAATAATGTGGGAATGGTGTCAAATCTTACATTGCACAACCTTTATTTTCACTTTTCAAGAGGATCACTTTGAAGCTTATTTTCTCATTCATTCCTTACTCAATTTGAGCAAGTGAATATGTTACGTTATTCCCCTCACAGAGTAGAATACGAACTCATGAAAATTTACTCAAAACAACGAATGAGTCCCACTTTAATTTAGGCTCAAAGTGGACCAAAAATTCTTTTTTTACACTTAAAAAATTGTTTTGGTCCAACAAAGGTAAGAACTAGGTGTAGTCGATGAAAGTCATATGTGTGACAAGGAGGGAGATCTTTGATGTAGAGCAAGGGTAGCCATTTCTACATTTTCTTATTGTTTAGGATCCTAGGATAATTTATTATAGAGTAATTGGTTGCCCAATCGTTCCAATTCTTCTAAATTGTAAATGCCAGGTGCTTTTATTGTTCTTAGTAACTTTCTTACAATTAGGGACCTAAGTTCGCGTCAGAAACCTTGAGGATCTGTTTGCTTCATGGATTTGAGTGAGATTCATAGAATGAGTTTTCTCGAAATAGTCCACTAGACCACCTTATCCCTTGTTTGGTTGCAGATTTCAAGCCTTGAATTTGAATCTCAGCCTGTACTTGGCCGATAAGTAAAACTCATGTATACGAGTTTCAACAAACCCATGGTGGTGATTGGTTTGGGTAGGTTTAGTCAATTACATAGCAAATATTTTGTGATATTTGTGATTAATCTATAGATGTCATATACATAGACGGAGGGAGGTAGGGGCCAGGGTGGGCACGTACCCCCCTCAATTTTTTTTTTATTAGTTAGATATATGTATTATATATTTATACATATATATTATGTGTACTCCCCTCATTTATATTAGACCCACATTATTTATCCAAAATAATTAAACAATTAAGTCCATTTAAAACAAAAAAAATTGAACTCACTATTATCTATCCAAACTTATTAAAAAATTAAATATTTGACATATCATAATCCACCCAAACCTATTAAAAAAATTAAAACTTTTAGCCCAACATCAAAAAAAAAATATTTTGTCCCAACATTAAAAACAAAACTTTTGACCCACCATCATTAAAAAATAAAATTTTTGGCCCACTTGACTAAAACCTATCTTATTTTTTTTTCTCTCTATATCACTCACTCCCAGCTGCCCACTGCCCACTGCCTAGCCGCAAGAAAAAGAGAAGAAACAGAGAAAAGTTCAACACATAAGAAGCTCGGTTCCTTGAGTTTTTTTTGTCCTTCCTTGCACCAACCTATAAAATTATTTTATACATTATATTTACCCCCTAAATTTTTGAAAATTTTAATAATGGTTATAGTTTTTTTTTAATAAATTAGTGGACCATTAACCCACCCTCTAAAATAAATATGTTAGTTTTGGATTGAGTTAATATTTTTTTTTGTATATTGATGAAAATACAATATTTCTCTTTATCTACCACAATATTTGTTACTTTTTAAGAATAATTTTTAGTTTTTATCTATCATTTTTTTAGTAATAGTAGTCTATAACTTAATAAAATACGAAAATTAATTTACATTTAATTCATATAAAAAATTTTAGAGATTTTAAAAAAAATTATATTTTATTGAAATATATAATTAGGTTAAAATGTACTAAAAAAATTATTTTGTGTCTTTTTGTTAAGATTTTATTTCGGCTAAATAAAAATTGGATTTACTATTTCACAATAATTTAATGTTGATTCTTACTTTTTTTTTAATTTTTGAACTGAATTTTTTTGTATTAATTTTGGCTTAATTTTTTTTATACTAGTTATATTTTGCCATTATCATAGATATCCATGGCTCTGCCCATGCCAATATATATATTTTTTTTGAAATTATTTATGTTAAATGGACTTCATATATCAATTATAATATAATAAATATAAATATGTTACATTGTGTGATTAGTTAGAAGAAAAAAATTAGAGTGCATAATTAAAGTGCCCACCTTGAGCAAAATTTCTGGCTCCGTCCCTGGTCATGTATATTTGTATCACATACTAAACATGGTATACAATTTTTTTTGGACACCATTACCACAAGTGTCAATCTATATCAAAATACTAGTTATTGTTCATGCATAAAGGTATAAAATAATAAAAAAAACATAGTCAACAATTAACATATCTGTATTCACACTCAAAATCAAATCACAAACATAGAGAAGAGAGAAAATAATTTAAGTACTGATTTTTGTGGGGGTGAGTGGTGGTGGGTAACAGTGGTGATGGTGGGAGACAGTGCTGGTTATGGTGGGTGGCGACGATTGTGGTGATGGTGGCAACTGTGAGTGGCAACGGTTATGGTGGTGGTGGGTTTTGGGTGACGATGGTGGTAATGGTAGCCATGGGAGACAGTAGTGGTGGTGGTTGTTGACAATGGTGGTGATGAGGCGACGACAGTGGTGGTGGCAATGGTGGGTTGTGGTGGTGGGCAGTGATGGTGATGGTGGTGGTAGGCGACAACGGGTGCTTTTAGACAACAGTATGATGGGTAGTAGCGAATGATGGTAGTGGTAAGTGTGGTGAGGGTGGGTGATAATGGGTGGCAACAGTGGTGGTGGTAGGTGTGGTGGGGTTGGGTGACAGTGGCTGACAGAGATGGTGGGCGACGACAGGTGGTGGTGGTTGCAGACAATGGGCGTTGGATGATGGCAATAATAGTCTTAAATATAAGAATAAAATGACGATGATGGTGAGTGACAATGGTAATGGTAGTGATGATGGTCGTGGAGTTGGGGGGTTGTTGGTAGGGGTGATAGTGGGACAGTGACGTTGGTGGTAGGGTGCGACAGTGGTGGTGGTGGTGGTGATGGTAGTTGGGATGATGGTGGAGGTGGAGGTGGTGGGGCAGTTGGGCGGGTGATGGTGGTAGGGTGGTGGCAGCAATGGTGTTGGTGGGACAGTGGAGGGGTGTCAGTGGTGGTAGAGTGGCAGCAGCGTTGGTGGTGGTGGGACGGTGGGGTGATGGTAGCGGTGATGGTGGTGGTGGGTCAGTGAGGGTGTGTGTGGGGGTGGGGCAGTTCGAAACACCACTTTCTTTTTTTAAAAAAGTACTTATAAGAAATTATAAGTCTTACAAGTACATTTAAAAATTCACTTTAAACACACCTTTAGAGGCCTATTTTCTTTATTAAATTTAAGGTGTTAATATTAGCTATCAGATTAATTTTAAAATAAAATTTAAAAAGATCTCCACCGTGAATAGTAAAAATTATTTTATTTATTTTTTAAATTTGAATTGTATTATACTTTATTATATGAATTGACTTGACATGATTTCTAATGTAGTGAAATGATGTGTGGAGATGGCTCTTCCAAGAGCCAAGTTCTTTACTTCTCATGTGGGACCTAGCAATCCTATCAGATGTTTACAATCCTGTTGCTCGTCATCGTTTGGAACAAATGAAGATCAAGATTCGCAACAATGATAGAACTCGTGTTTTACTTGGTTGAGATCTCAATCTTTTCTCCATCAGACGAAAACATATTTATGATGCTCTGTTGCAACTATATTTAATAGTAATCATCATAGAGGATGTCGTTATGAGTGTAGAAATTTTTTATGAAAGTTATTTCACCTAGTTTGGATGGTTACATTAATAAAGAAGGCATGGTTATTTGATTATCATGAAATTTATGAGAGGAAGGTGTGTTTGGAGGTATACAAACTAAAGGGAATGACTTCTCATTAGTGGGAACATGTGAAATTGTCACGTGCAAGTCAATAAAAATTTAAAATTCATTCTTGGCAATAGATGAAAAAATTAGTAAAAGAAAGATTTGCACCTTCATAATATGATGCATAAGAAGGTGGAGAACACAAATATAATACATATCGATATGTGAAGCAACAAAAAAGTCAGAGAACGAAATAGTGACAATTTCATCTTCTTATGCAAATGGGGTTGGTAATCATATGGGGTTGGTGGTATTTTTGGTTGCTAGTTACTTTTAATTTTGATGATTTTCAACCATTATTTGATCTTGAAGATTTTCAACTGCCAAATGATGACACTTTTTGTGGTACCTTTCTTGACAATCATGAAAATTTGAAGAACTTAGTAGATGTGCACTATGGAATCGTTGACGGGGTTAAATCTGATTATTTGGGAAAATTTAATACTAATATAGTTCTAAAATTCTTGAGTTGACAACAAGTCAATAGGATGCAGATGTTGAATTGACTATACCGGATATTTGTCAAATAAAATTTGTGCTCTGTTTAGTATGATGAAAAAATAGAAGAATAAAAAATAAATGAAATTTAAGTGATTTGATTTGATGCTGAGTTGCTTGAATTTACTTGTTCAATGAGTTGATTTGTTTTATTTTGGAATGATTGTACTGTGAAATTAGTTCAAATTATTAGTTTAAGTACATTTAATTGTTAAAAATGTATTGATTTGTTCAACTAATTTCATTTTCATCAATTTTTTGATGAAATTTTGTTGCAAATTGAATTTGTTAGAATTAGTGGATGTAAGTTTGCTTTATGTTTTTCTCAATTTTGTTGGAAATTGAATTTGTTATAATTTTTTTACGAGTAATATAGTACCTTCAGATACGGGTAAATAATAGTTTGCCTATAAGATACCAACTACATTTATGATTCTATTTCATTTGTTTTTGTTTATCATATCTTTTCAAACTATTTTCAAATTTGAATTTCTTATAACCTTTTGGATAAATTGCACTGTTAATTCCTGAGGGTTGCCACTTGTTGTACTTTCATCCATGAAGTTCTAATTTCATCCTACATGTTAACACATTGACTGATTTTCGTCCTTACCTCTACCTGTTGTCCAAAAGAGTGATAGATAAGAGCACGTGAGTGGCATGTGATGGAATTAGAAGGGCAATGCATTCCTTTTATGTTCCTTCTCGCCCATTTAAATGGTTACTTGCGTTGGACCATATCAACCAAAAACCAATTTGATGAAGACGAAGATGAAGAGCAAGGGGGCAGCTAGGCGAAGGAAGAAGAACCTAGAACATACATCTTGCTATTATGAGAGAAGGACACAAATGTTTACTTCATGGACATATCAAAATCTCAGTAGGAGATTCCTTTGTAGTGAGAATCATGCGGTAAATTTCACTTGGTTTGTTTTTAATTACTACACTTTTTCGAATGTTGGGGCATATGTATGTAAAGTGGAGGATGTGAGTATTTTGAATGATATGACCCTACATGTGTAACCAGTCAAAGAACATCATTCAAAAGCTTGTTGGAGGGAATCAAATGAATGGAAGCATAGTGGACAAGAACTCGACACAGAGAGAACATGTTGTGGATCTTGCTAATTTTGACCTAGGTGTTGGTGTTGATGAACTGGAAGAACTCAGATGTGAACAAGAGCAAAGCGAGTAATCCTGCACCTGGTTACCAACTAGGGAATTAGTAATCTCATAGGAATCTCATTTGGTGTTTGGTTAGTCTAGAAGGGTATGTTATTTATGTAATGTGGTGTTTTATTTAGTCCAAAAGGGTTTGTTGTGATGTTTAAAAAGGTGTGTTGTTTATGTAATTGACAAAAGGCATTTGTGCCATTTAATTATCAATGAAGTTCTCTTGTCTTCATTTTCAAAGACTTTCTTATTTGGTGGAATGTACTATGTAAAACAGAAGAATACAAGAGGCAAAAGAGGTGTGCATAAACAAAAGAGTGGTTTATACCATTAACAAAACATAGACAATGTTCAAGACTTAAATCATATAGACAACGTTCAAGATACCCAATTCTATTACATTGTTTGCAAAAACAGCTACTTCCAGTGCATATTCAAAATGCAGGACAACACATGCCTAAATGACAAAAGTCCTGTATCCTACCCCCTTTCCCCTTGGTCTTGACACCACCATTAACTAGATTCCCTTAATTCTTTCTTTTTTGTACTATTGATTGAAGTGATGCAAGGGTCGTACAACTCTGACCATACCACAAGAATGGTGTTAGATTTGGACTTGAACGAGGTGGTATGAACTGTTGTGATGATGTTGATGGGATGACATTCTTTTGACTTGAATAGAATGAAATGTAGCTTAGAAGTGTTGTAAATACTCATGTGATGATAGTTAAACATCTAAAAAAGTGTGGCAACTCACCTGTAACTTCTCTCTCCTATGTGAGTGAACACCTTTTCCAACCTTTTCTCTGGTCACCTCTATTATATTAGTATTTGTACTTTCACTCTTATTCTTAGGTCTTCGTGTAGAAGCTAGACCAGCCCTAGAAGTTGGACCAGTCCCATAAGTTGGACTAGTCTCTGAACTTCTCCTTTTCATGTTTGTCCTACAACTTCTTTTGTTGTGTTCCTTTTCACCACACTTGTCATACCTCAATGAATCTGAAATTTTCTCATTTTTGTGAAATTTTCCCATAACTGTTGCATTGTCTTTCTCAACCCCAGTTCTTTCATTGATTATGTCAACCCCAACACTTCAATTCTCTCTATCAACTCCAAAATTTTCAGTGACTCTATCTACATTGCTTGTGTCCTAAGCACATTCATTCCTTTCTTCCACATTTGTATCAACCTTGTTACCAACAACCTCATGATACTCTAGCAAATATGGTTGCTTATTATTTCTTGTACTAGATACAGTAGTTACTTGACTGTTCTCTAAACCATTCAAATCTTCATCATTGATCTCCTCAATAATAACAGAATGTCTAATCTCAGTATTTACATCATTTCCTACCCCCTTCTTATCAAATACATCAAATAGTTACTTATGTTTAATGTATACATCATAGGGATATAGGGAATTAAACGTTGTGAACACTTGAGAATCAGTATATAGGAAAACAAACCATTATCCAAATTCTTGCGTGGCATCTAATAATGGTACCTGAGAATCTCTTATTCATATCCTAACTCCCTTGCCATCTCATCAAGTTCCAGTAAAGACATGATGTTTGGATGTCTGTGGTGGCAAAAGTTGACCCTACCCCTAACATATTCCTTATGTGGGTTGTCTCAAAACACCATATCATGATGCAATTTTAGTGTAAAATATTTGGAATCTAGGCTGTACAAAACATAATGGGGACTCTGAAATTATCAAATACTGTGACCTCTTCACCAAAATATAGTTGAATTTCTAAATACATTTAGACTAATTTGGGGAACACATGCATATAAAACAACAAACTCATATAAAATAATCAAAGATTGCATGCAAGAACTACTTCGTCTATGTGCATATCATGACATTTTTTCGAGTAAAATTGATGTTTCAAAAAGTGAATAATAGATTTGTTCAAGATTTAATGGTACTTGATTTACCGTATTTTGGATTTAAGTTGTCATCTTCGCATTGTCGACAATTAAATCAGCCAACCATTACAAAAGTGTTTGAAACCCTAACGAGGTGAGAAACAATCCATCGATTTGACTTTCTCACGTGGCTGAAGAGTTTAAATGGGCGAAAAGGAACATAAAATGACTGTATGGCCCTTCTAACTCCATCACATGCCGCTCATATGCCCTTTTTCGTCAGTCTTTTGGACGGCAGTTAGCGGTAAAGACGAAAGTTAGTCAATGTGTTAATATATTAGATAAAATTAGAACTTCGAGGGTGAAAGTGCAACAAGTGACAAACCTTATAGATTAACAGTGCAATTTATCCTAATCTTTTTTAGCTAAGACACATTTAAGAGTTTAATTTTTTTTTAAAAAAAATTTAGGGCATTGATAAGTAACCAACAGTGAGATGGTCAGAATAGGTGTGCAGTTGGCGGTAGGAGCTGAGCATAGTGTGGTGATAGAAAAAAAAATTATAAATTTCTTGTATGGGCGAATGATAATATAATTTTAAGATAATGTCATATTGATTGAAAATTTGATTAAAAATAAGGATTTAATGATATGGTGGTGTTTTTTTACTTCAGTTTTATTCATTCAAAGTTTAATACTCACTATAAAAATCCTAATTTTTCTAAGGGTTAATCTCAACTTGCACCATAAAAGATCATTCAAATATTAATTTATACTATCAAAGTTTAAAAGTATTAATTTATACCCTAAAAGATATAAATACATATCAATGTGAACCTGAAATTAAAGTTTGTGTTAATTATAAATTGCATCCCTCAAAATTTAAATATTTCACATTCATGATCCAAAAAGAATTCCATTTATTAATGTTTATTAAATAGTTCTCAATTGTATTGTATTATAATATTTTCGTGTCGTGTTTGAGTCAATAAAAAAATATTTTTAACATAAAATATTTTCATGTCGAGTCAATTGCTTTGTGTCTTGTACTTCACATTTACGACAATTCAAATAATATTATTTATTATTTTTAAAAATTAAAAAATACCAATGTTTTGTCTACAGTTATGTTATTCGTATGTAATTTTAATTTGATCGTACAATCAGAAGATTTGTGTCTAACTATATACAAAAAATAGTTATTTAACAAGTATTGTATGGAAAAAAAATGTATTTTATAATTTTTTTTAATTTTAAAAAATATTTTTTATTAACTCGAACACGACATGAATATATTATGATAATATACAATTAAGAGTTACTTAACGAGCATTAATGGATGAAATTCTTTTTTGATCATAAATATAAAATATTTAAACTTGAAAGGTATAATTTATAATTAATCTAAATTTTTTTAACGGAAAAATGGATAGAGTTAGCCCTGGTACACATTCATATGAATTTATATATTTTAGAGTATAAATTAATATTTTTAAACTTTGAGAGAGCAAATTGAGATGTCAATGATCTTTCGGTGCGCAAATAATTAGGGAGAATTACACTTAGACTCTCTAGGTTTTTATCTTAATTATTTAGACCTTCTGACATTTAAAATATTATACACAGACCCCCTGAAATTTGTACGCGCGTAACACTTAGACCCCAAGTGTGAATATATCAGTTAATAAATTATACTAGACCCCTTGAAGTTTATAAATATAGAATATTTATATCCTTTAAGTTTAATATATTATGTTTAAATCAAAAATACTTGAATGAAAGATAAAATATCAAATATTTTAAAATTTACAACTAAAATTCATGTTCTATTGTATAATTTTTTGAAATAAAATCAATTATATTGTCTATTAGAATTTAATTTGGTAATTTAAAAGACTAAATTAAAATACCAAACTACTCCAATTAAAGTTAAAAGATATTGTGTCTGTTATAATTTGATCAATTGTTTAAATTTTTAGTTTTATTTTAAAAGATAGTATAATTATATATTAACTATGATTTTTTTTAAAAAAAAATTGGCTTTTACTTTTGATTTTATTTCAATAAATGCTATAATAAAATATGAATTTTTGATTTAAAATTCATGTTCTATTATGAATGACTTAGACCTCTTGTTTAATTTTATAGTTTTATTTCAATAAATAATATAATTGTATATTAATTATGATTTTTTAAGAAAAAATAAAATTTTATTTTAATAAATGATACAATAGAATATAAATTTTAGTTGTAAAATTTAAAATATTTTATATTTTATATTTGATCGGAGTATTTTTAATATAAGTATAATATTTTAAATTTAAAGAGTCTAAGTATTATATATCTATAAATTTTAGAGAGTTTAAGTATAATTTATTAGGCCAAATCTCATGGAGTTATGCGTGCACAAATCTCTGAAAATTTGTGCGTTCAAATATCAGAGACGTGAGTGATATAACGTCAAACCACAGTCCTTAATAATCAACAATCCCTCGTCGACTTTGTCTGTGAAGGCAACCCCCATAATTCATTAACTCCTAAAGCCCTAATTCCGCTTTTCATCTAATTGATTGTAGCATTTACATCTGGGTGGTTTGATTTCGTCCTCTCGTTTCTATTATATCTGAATCGTTGTCCTTGTCCGTCACTTAGGCAAGGTAAGACTTTCAATTTGTAGTCTTTATCAGTCTTATGGGGTTAATTTCAATTTGTTTCATCAGTCTTAAGTTTCTTTCTTTGAATTTTCTTGCTGTTTCAGAGCTACACTAATTATGGCTGCCAACCATAATGGACTACCCACACCGACGGCTAATTAACGTGTAATTAATTAGCTTTCCTGAGTATGACTCTGTACAGATATGTATTGATCTGTTTTTTCCAAGAATTAATTCGTTTTTGTTTGATATTGATTGCAAGGTTTATTAAATTTGCTTAGCTGGAATTTGGTAAGTTGGACTTTTTGTGGTGTTTTTTTTCTTTGGGAGCTTATCTGGAATATTATTGGTTATTATCCTGCAATTAATGGGTATGGCAGAGAAGGAGATGGAGTATAGGGTTGAAATGTTTAACTAGTAAGGTCTTCTTCCTTGCAAATTTTGCAACATCCTATAAGTTTATTTTTTTTTTGTGTCCAGACATTCTGATATGGGTAATCATTCCCTTAATGGAAGATGAATTTTATCAAGGTAATCATTTTTTTTTTTGGGGAGGGGGATGGGGAGGGGATTTGATCCCTTGACCTTATGAAGTTAAAACCTTCACAAGGTAAGAAGTACCATTAGATCAAAGACCCGTTGTTTATCAAGATAAAAGTTTATGTAACTTTGTCTCTCCCACTTTATATTGGTAGAGAACCACTTCAAATACAATCTGTCTATTGTAGATCTATGGAAAGGTAATCTAGATTTGAAGGTGACGAAGAAATCTATAACTTAAAGAGAGCCCAGCCCTTTGTACCAAATAAATTTATCTCAATGTAGCCTAACATCTATTTTTTTCTGTAAACTTATAGAGTTTGCACTTATAACGAGCTTTGGGAGAGGTAAATCAATTGATTCCCAAAATTTAATACTAGCCAATTTCCAATTCCAAGATTGAAGATAAAAAAAAGTAGCTAAAGAAGCAATATCAAAAGATCCCAAATGTTGAACCAATTTTCACACAACATCTAATAAATGTTCTGCTTCTTGAACAGCTTTTGCATATTTTCATACAGCTTTGTTCTTCTTCTTCTTCTTTTTTTCTTTCCCTACAATGCTTCAAACACTAATGCATGGCTATAATAGTCTTTTTTTTTTTTCCAATTATTTAAGGTAATTATGTTGCTCTTATTGAAATTCTAAATAGATTTACTCTTCTTTAACAATACCATTTCTAGGATTGCATAAACTGAATTCAGTTGAGCTCCTTCATCTACATCATGAGACCTCAAGTGCTTATTGACCTGATCAAGCAGTATATCAGAATGATAGGATGAATTCTTGTAAGTTATTCAAGGAACTATATGAAGAACCTCCTTTCTGCACACAAGCTTCAATCTTGTCCTTCATATCAATCGCTCTTTGCCTCATTTCATCCCCTTCTTTATCCACCATAAGTCTTCTTATAGCTCTCTCGATATCCCCCCTCTCCGAATCATTCTCCATTTCTAGGCCTACCTTCCATATGTAACTCAGGTACCTTGCATTCACTTTTTGGTCTACAAAACAGGGCTTACATATCATAGGAACCCCCTCAGAAATACTTTCCAAGGTTGAATTCCAACCACAGTGGCTCCAAAACCCTCCCACTGCACCATGTGCCAACACCTCCTTTTGGGGTGCCCATTTAACTATGCAGCTTCTTTCTCCAACTTTTTCTTCAAAACCTTCCGGCAGGAGCTCAGTAAGTTCTGAGCCACTAACTGAGCCAGGTCGAATCACCCACAAGTAAGGTTGGCCACTGTTGGCTAGACCCCAAGCCATTTCGATTAGATCTTTCTTGTCCATGATTGTCAAGCTACCGAAGCTTACATAGATAACTGATCTAGGAGCTTGCTTGTCAAGCCATTCAATGCAATTGGTGTCCTCTTTTAAAAAGCTAGTGGATGTGGCTGAAGCCAATTTGTGCAAAGGGCCTATCAAAAAGAATGGAGCTTGATAATGTTGTTGGAGCTTTGACACCGCTGATTGCTCAAGGTAGTCCACTGTGTTGCAAATTATGGCCGGAGAAGTTGTAAAATTGCTGAGAAGTTGAGTAAGTTTTACTGAATCTTCAGAGGTTTCAAAACCAGACAAGGGTAAATCCTTAAACCTGAGAGGATGAAGTCCTGGCACCAGGTCCTGTGCCTTAGAATCTGCACTACCATGTGATAGCATCAAGTATAAGTAGAACTTTAACTGTAATTATGTAGATTGATAATGTGTGAAGTGAGATTTTGATACTGAGGATGCATTATAGCCCCTTCTGTTGGGCAAGGAATTGGTATTAGTTAAGGGGATTCTGAACTGATCAGCTACAACTCAATACTAAAACTAAGGACTTTATTCTATTATATCACCCACTCATTCGACAAATAATCGCATATAAAATGGCCAATTCCATAATATCAAAGTATACCATTCTACCCTATCTTTAAGCTCGAGGACTCACAAGGGTTAAATAATTCTTGTCACTCTGCTCTAGTTTGGTGAAATATTGCTTGCCTTATTATTTTTCTTTTACCAAACAATTTACTCGGCATTTGTAAGCCATTCCGCAACATTCATCTTCTACCTTCCCTGTCTTCACAAAATCTCACATAAAACAGTAATTATTCCCCATGCTTGATCAAATTCAGTTATCATTATCTAAATTAGTTGACCATTCCCCTGAAAGTTCGGAGACTTTCTTTTTTCCAATATTTTGTTATTAGCATGAATAGTGTTTTAATCAGCAATATGTTTCTTTAATTTGTTTTTGATGCGACCCATGATTCATGTTTTTCCTAACTGTTAATCCTTTTTTTTAGTACAATCTTTTCCCTTTTGTTTCAAGCATCTCTTCAGGGTGACAGTTTCTATATGTACCTTGAAAGGGGAGATGACCTTCTGCGTGGAGCCGAAGAATAGAATGGTAAGCTAGCAAGTTGAGAGCACAGCTGGTGCGGAACAGTATACTTGGAAGGTTCAGATGACTAGCCACAGCTTTGGAAAAGTACATGAATGAATCGTAGATGATGCAACTGACCTGTTCGTTTGGTGCCTTTTTTCCCACCATTTGAGCCAAGTTTTCTTGGAGTGGTGCTTTGCAGTTATTGTTAATGGCTAATAATGAATCCTGTGGGTTCTTGAATGAGGTCTCATGTTCAGTTAAGTTGTCCGAGATGGGTAGGAAGATGAATTCAGGATGGTTTGAAGGATTAGGAGAATTGAATTCTGTGTGGGCGACGACGATGGAGAAACCCCTGGAGTGAAGTATGGTACCCAGTTGAAGCATCGGAGTCATGTGCCCTTGCAATGGAGTCGGGACTAACACCACCACTCGTCCATGCCTTTGTGTTTCTTGATTCTTCATCTCTCTCTCTCTCTCTCAGAAACACACACAGACACACAGGTGTGCAGAATACAAAATAGGAAGTGTACGACATCAAGAATTTTAAACTGTTAATCATAGGTGAGGTAGGGAATATTTGTTTTTTGATAAATTGCAATGACATCCGTTGTAGGTTGATATAATTACAGAGACATCCCCGTTATTATCTGAAATATTACTATACTAGATTTTTTTTGGTAAATTACAATGACATCTTTTGTATATTGATATAATTACAGAGACGTCCCCGTTATTATCTGAAATATTACTATCCTCTCTTGTAGTTTGTATATTTATTTCACATACTACCTCTACCATTGGGACCGTTACTAAAACTATAACACTTATCTATTTTAGCAAATATGTCTTCTATAATACCTATTTTACGCTCCACTAAAATTACTTGGCTTACTCTTAATACTAAACATATAATTACTTCTAATTTAGATAATTGTTACCAACTTCTACACAATTACCAATAGACATTTGAACTAATGGTATTTTTTACCTTATAAAAATTGTCTTCTTAAGGTCAAAGGTTCAAACCCCTCTCCCTTCCCCCTCTCCTCCTAGAAAAAAAAAACTTCTACACAATCATTTTTCTTCATTTTTTATCTATTTCTTTTATCTCATACCACAAACCTTCAACACCAGTCCTCGCAGCCCAGTACCACCCTATCCATCACAATCATCCAAAACATTAAACATGAAGTTGAGGTAATACACACAAACCTAAAAGATTAATTCTAGTTAATATTGTAAAATTATAAGAAATCCAAACTAAACTAAATTTCACCTCAATTCTCATCCAATAATACCCATTTCAATCTCACTCAAATTCAATCATGTTTGATCAAAATGAAAATTCAATTGAAATTCAAAATAAAAAAAAAAATTTAGCCCAAAACACAACACCATTGAATTGAAATTTAAAAAAGAAAGAATAAAAATATAACCAAGACCCCCACCAATTCGCATTAAATCAAACTAGTTACAATCGGAATCAACCAATTGAATCACTATAAAATCACAAAAAATTTATTAAATTCATCCATTACCCATAAAAATCACACAACCCCCCTCCCCCTCCCCCTCACCCCCCTAAAAAAAATTTGGTCACCCATCATTATCGGTCATTATTGATTTTTNGCGACGATGATGGAGAAACCCCTGGAGTGAAGTATGGTACCCAGTTGAAGCATCGGAGTCATGTGCCCTTGCAATGGAGTCGGGACTAACACCACCACTCGTCCATGCCTTTGTGTTTCTTGATTCTTCATCTCTCTCTCTCTCTCTCAGAAACACACACAGACACACAGGTGTGCAGAATACAAAATAGGAAGTGTACGACATCAAGAATTTTAAACTGTTAATCATAGGTGAGGTAGGGAATATTTGTTTTTTGATAAATTGCAATGACATCCGTTGTAGGTTGATATAATTACAGAGACATCCCCGTTATTATCTGAAATATTACTATACTAGATTTTTTTTGGTAAATTACAATGACATCTTTTGTATATTGATATAATTACAGAGACGTCCCCGTTATTATCTGAAATATTACTATCCTCTCTTGTAGTTTGTATATTTATTTCACATACTACCTCTACCATTGGGACCGTTACTAAAACTATAACACTTATCTATTTTAGCAAATATGTCTTCTATAATACCTATTTTACGCTCCACTAAAATTACTTGGCTTACTCTTAATACTAAACATATAATTACTTCTAATTTAGATAATTGTTACCAACTTCTACACAATTACCAATAGACATTTGAACTAATGGTATTTTTTACCTTATAAAAATTGTCTTCTTAAGGTCAAAGGTTCAAACCCCTCTCCCTTCCCCCTCTCCTCCTAGAAAAAAAAAACTTCTACACAATCATTTTTCTTCATTTTTTATCTATTTCTTTTATCTCATACCACAAACCTTCAACACCAGTCCTCGCAGCCCAGTACCACCCTATCCATCACAATCATCCAAAACATTAAACATGAAGTTGAGGTAATACACACAAACCTAAAAGATTAATTCTAGTTAATATTGTAAAATTATAAGAAATCCAAACTAAACTAAATTTCACCTCAATTCTCATCCAATAATACCCATTTCAATCTCACTCAAATTCAATCATGTTTGATCAAAATGAAAATTCAATTGAAATTCAAAATAAAAAAAAAAATTTAGCCCAAAACACAACACCATTGAATTGAAATTTAAAAAAGAAAGAATAAAAATATAACCAAGACCCCCACCAATTCGCATTAAATCAAACTAGTTACAATCGGAATCAACCAATTGAATCACTATAAAATCACAAAAAATTTATTAAATTCATCCATTACCCATAAAAATCACACAACCCCCCTCCCCCTCCCCCTCACCCCCCTAAAAAAAATTTGGTCACCCATCATTATCGGTCATTATTGATTTTTTTTTTCATCAGTGGTTGCCGCCAATTGAATAAGCCACAATTTATAGATTTTGTTTGCTATGAATTATTCAACAAAAATTACCAAAAAGTAACACTGCATTTACCACGAGCGAGTGTCCCCGGTGGTGATGATGTGTATGGGTGGGTATTGGTGATATGAGGGAGTAAATATTGAATGTAACGGTGAGACTATATAACCATTGATGATATTGCAGAAATTATCCCAGGAATCATATTTGGACCAACATTGACACTCACACTCAAGTGAAAAAATAAAAGAACAATCACACAAGACAAAGTAATTTACGTGGTTCGGCAATTGCTTACGTCCACGACAATAACGATTGAATGTTTTCACTATTTGGAGTAAACATAAAGTACAAGAACAATTATTGTAAACCTCACAAGTACTCACCTCAACAAAATAGGATCACTCTGATATCTCACTGGTATCACTCACAGATCTGAGAACACTAAAATTGATATCTAATATCACTCAGTAGAACTCATAACTCTCAAATGTTTGAGCTCTCAATTTTTCTGATGCTTAACTTCTGTCAGGACCTCTCTTTATGTAGGAAATTGGGAGAGGAAATGGACAAAGCTCCTTATCAATGCAAATCTGCACCTGAACTGCGCATCTACGCCTAAGCCAATTTTCTTGCGTAGCCCACATGTAGCCTACCAGTGTCCATGACCTCTGCTATTCATTTTGTCAAAATGATGGGGCCCCCTATGTCCATGCAACAACTTTGTCATGACTTCCTAGCCAAAAGGTTCTGGCCACATTAAATGCTTTGTGCTAGCCCCAAAGTCAATAATTCTCCACCTTGCATAAAAACCATTCAAGCCATCTAGAAAATCTTTTTCCAATTGTCGTCCCTGATGCGCCTAGTGAGGCACTCAAACTTGTTGGATGTTGATCAAGTCCAAGCAATGTTCGAACTTAATTGTTGGAATCACCTTGGTCAACATAGCAGCCGGGTTATCTTTGGTGCCAACCTTCTGTAAAGAAATATCTCCATTATCGATAATATCGCAAACAAAGTGAAACCAAACATCAATATGCTTGGTCCTTGCATGGTGAACTTGGTGTTTCGCCAAGTGAATGGCGCTTTGACTGTTACAAAAGATACTAATATGCTTTTTTGATATTCCTAAATCACAAATCAAACCCCCCCGCCATAAAGCCTCCTTGACAGCCTCAGTCATTGCCATGTACTTTGCCTCAGTCATTGATAGAGCAACTGTTGGTTGTGGCATAAACCTCCAACTGGCTAGACCTTAGGCTGTTGTGAAAACATAGCCTGTTGTAAACCTTCGCTTGTCTAGTTCACTAGCATAATCAGAATCCACATAACCACTGATATGAGACTTTGAACTATTGTCCCACTGATACACCAATCTTATATTCAAAGTACCACGAAGATATCGTTGTAACCATTTCACAGTCTGCCAATGTTCCTTATCAAGATCTGCCATGTACCAACTCAACATATTGATCGCATGTGAAATATCCGAACAAGTGCATACCATAGCATACATCAGGCTTCCAACTGCCCTCACATATGGAACATGAGACATATACTCACGCTCCTTCCTATTACTTGGAGACATAGCTGCTGAGAGTCTAAGGTGGGAAGCTAAAGGAGTACTCATAGGCTTTGAGTTCTCCATATCAAAATGAGAAGGTATTTTCTTCAAGTACTTCTGTTGTGACAAACACAATCTACCATTCTTCATGTCTCTAAGAATTTTCATGCCAAGAATATTCCTAGCAGTACCTAGATCCTTTATCTCAAACTCTTTGTTGAGTTAAGACTCAACTTGTTGATTTTCACCATGCTTTTAGTAGTAATGAGCATGTCATCAACATATAAAAACAAGTAGACAAAAGAACCATCTAGTAGCTTCTTGAAGTACGCACAATGGTTATACTCATTTCTAGTATAGCTTTGTTCTAACATGAACATGTCAAACCTCTTATACCACTGTCTTGGCGATTGCTTCAGTCCATACAATGACTTTCTCAGTTTGCACACATGAGATTCTTTACCAATAACCTTGAAACCTGCAGGCTGAGTCATGAAAATTTTCTCCTCCAAATCCCCATGGAGAAATGTAGTCTTGACATCCAACTGCTCTAACTCAAAGATCAAACTGAGGTACGATGGCCAATAACACACGGATTGAAGTGTGTTTCACTACTGGTGAAAATACCCCATTGTAATCCACCCCTTCTTTTTTGTGCATAGCCCTTGGCGACTAACGTGTTTTGTATTTGATGTCATCTATTACTAGAGAACCTTCCTTCTTTGCATACACCCATTTGCACCCAATTGGTCGCTTTCCCTTCAGTAATTTCACGAGTTCCCAAGTATGATTCTTGTGAAGATAATTCATATCTTCATTCATGGAGAATTTTCATTCCTTGTAATTATTGTTGTTTTTTGCCTCCCAAAATGTCAATGGCTCATCACTCCCTATGGTAAGTGCATAAGATATCATATCTTCAAAATTATAATGAACTGGTGCTTTAACTGTCCTTTTGGTCCTCCCAGTTGCTAAAGATTGTTGTTGTGGTTGCTCTTCTGATGTCCCTTCGTCTGGAAAAATATATTCTAGTGTACTAAGCTCCACCTCCACAGGATCACCCTTTTCCTCCTCTATTTTAATATCCTTCTACTTGCTAGAATTTAGCATAACAAACTCATCAAATTTCACATCTGTGTTGATAACGAACTTGTGCAATTCAGGGCACCACAATCTATAGCCCTTCACTCCAATTGCATATCTGAGAAAGATTCCCTTCTTAGCTCTTGGGTCAATTTTACTTTATTTGACATGAAAATAAGCTAGAAACCCAAAGACTCTAAGGGAACTATAATCACCTGGCTCTCCTGACCATACTTCATGAGGAGTTTTACACTCTATAGCTGTTGACGGTGATCAATTGACGAGAAAACACACCGTGTTAACAGCCTCAACTTAGAATTCTTTACTCAATCCAGTATTAGATGACATACACTATGCTTTCTCCAACAGAGTCCATTTCATTGTCTCCATGACTCCATTTTGTTATGGCGTTTCCTTTACAGGGAAATGCCTTGCAATACCTTTATCTTCATAGAACTTTAAGAATGGCTAGTACGAGTACTCACCACCATTGTTAGTTCTCAACCGCTTGATTTTCTTGTCGGTTTGCTTCTCAACCATGGCCTTCAATTTCTTGAATGTTTCAAAGACTTCATCCTTAGTCTTCAGAAAGTATACCCATACTTTGTGGGAGAAGTCATCAATAAAGGTAACAAAACATTTGGATCCCCTTTTTGAGACTACATTTGAGGGACCCCAAACATCCGAACAGATGTATTCAAGAGTGCCTTTAGTGTGTTGGATAGTTGTGCTAAACTTCATCTTGCACTGCTTACCAAATACATAATGCTCATAGAAATCAAACTTGGTGGTCTTGGCACCACCAAGCATTTTTTCTTACTTAATACTTCCAATCCTCTCTCACTCATATGACCCAAATGCATATGTCATAGATGAGTAGAGAGCGAATCATTATCACCTGATGAAGACATTGCTTCATCATCTATCAATATTGATTTCCTATCTTGCTCCCTTTCATCACGACCAGAGCACCTCGAACAACTTTCATAACTCCACCTTCGGCCACAATTTTGCACCCATTGGAGTCTAGTGCACCCAATGAAATAAGGTTCTTCTTCAAGTCTGGAACATTTTTTGACTTCTGTTAAATTTCTCACAATTCCATTGTGCATCTTGATTTTGATAATTCCTACCCCAATTGTTTTACATGCCATGTTGTTACCCATCAAAAATAGTGCCACCGTTCATTTCCTTGTAGGAAGAAAACTAGTCCCTATTGGGACACATATGATATGGACAACCATAATCAAGAATCCACCCATCTGACACACTTATATTGTGAGGCAAAACTGACAAAATATTTTTGACATTATCTGAATTGCCTTCAGTAACACTGACAGTGTAAGACACTTTATCTTTATTGTTTTGATCCTTAGCTTTATGCTTCGAACAATCAACTTTCTAGTGCCCCTTCTTATGACAATAGTGACATTAAGAATTCTTTTGATTTTTAACTTTGGATTTAGATTGGGATCTACTACTTCTAGGATTTTTGTTCTCCGTCTTCCTCTAGCGAATAGACCCTTCGCCTGAGAGTCAGTACTAGGAGTTTTCTCTCTGAACTCATTTAAAAGAAGTGATGAAGTAATATCATCAAACTCAATGGTATCATTCCCGAAGAGCAATGTGATGACTAGATGCTCGTGTGAATTGGGTAGCAAGGACAATAGTATCATGGCTTTGTCTTCATCTCCTAAGTTAACGTCCATGTTTAGTAGTTCAGATATAATTCTACTAAACTCGTTAAGATGCTCATGCATGGATGTATCTTTCTTAATAAGAAATGTATAGAGTTGTTGCTTTAGGTACAATCGGTTGGTAAGAGACTTTCCAATTTCAACCAAATCTTTGCAGTCGATTCTCTTGCATGATGTTGTACATAATCTCTTTTACTAGGCACAACCGAATGGCGCAGCATGTTTGGAGATCGTATTCCTTCCATTCGTTGTCATCCACATCTTTAGGTTTACCTTCCAATGTTTTGTGTAGTACTTATTGGAGGGCATCTTTGACTTGGACTTGCCAAATCCCAAAATTGTTCATTCCATCAAATTTCTCCACCTTGAACTTAGAATTCGAGATTTTTTGAAAGTTTCGACGCTATGACTTTAAAACTTGATCTAGGGAGTTCTAAAAAAAAATGTTGCCAAAAATTACTATTCCTTGAATAATACTATTTATATAGTACCTGTGAATGGTACCAGTAAACAGTATTGATGAATAGTAACCATATAATGTACTAATGAATTAATGAATAGTATTGTATGCACAATACTCGTAGATAAATAGTAACTAGAATTGGTATTGGCTCTGATAGCAATTTGTTGAAGAAATTACCCAGGAACTGAATTTAGACCAATATTGACACTCACACTCAAGTGAAAAATAAAAAAACAATCACACTAGACAAATAATTTACGTGGTTCGGCAATTGCCTATGTCCACGACAACAATAATCGGATGAGGAAAAATTGTTATAAACCTCACAAGTACTCACTCCAACAAAATAGACACTCTGATATCTCACTGGTATCACTCACAAGTCTGAGAACAATCAAATTGACACCTGATATCACTCAAGAGAACTCATAATTCTTAAATGTATGAGCTCTCAAATTTTATGATGCTTAACTTCTATCAGGACCTCCCTTTATATAAGAAATTGGGAAAGAAAATGGACAAATCTTCATATCAGTGAAAATCTGTGCCTGAACTACGCATCCACGACTGAGCCAATTTTTTTTGCGTAGCCCATATGTAGCTGACCTATGCCATCACCTCTAGTACTAATTTTGTCAAAATGATGGGCCCCCTACGTGCATGAAACGACCTTGTCATGACTTCCTTGCCAAAAGGTTCTGGTCACATTAAATGCTTTGTGCAAAGCCACAAAGTCAACAGATGAAATAATATAACCAACCAATAATAAAACTCCAAGTGGATAAGGTGAACTCCACTTGAACTTACACGGAGAAAGAGTGTAGAGATATTTGCTTACATGACAAATTGATTATTAATTTTTGTAGAGTCCATTTGCTTATTTATTTTAATATTATTAATAGGTGATACTTCATCAAATTGTCATGTGGTATCACTGTTATAATGAATATTTTCTCGATATGAAGATAGGGTGGCTGGTGGTGTTGTTAAGGTGGTTGTTGGTGGTGTTTGGTTTGAGGAAAGATAGATAAGATAATAGACTGGGTAGACATTTTGTTTGCCTGTCAGTGTCAGTTTGTGTATAAAGTATGAATGAATAAATATAGGTACTAGTTAAGGGTAAATAAGTAAATTTCTAACTTCCGTTAATGGTGTTGTCAGACAAAACGTGACAACTAGTGTTAGTGTAATTTCAGATAATTGAGAAGATGTTCCTAAAGTTATGCTAATTTACTTGCAGGCGTCATTGTGCATATTCTGGTGCTATACCAAGCTTTTAATATGCAGGATAAGGTGCACGTAAATTGATATATTTTCTAGGCTTACTTACAACATTGGTCATCAAAGTTTGTGTTTCATTTTATTTTGGTCTCTACCGTTACAATTATATTATATTAATTTATAATATATTAAATTTATTTTTAAGTGGCCCCATGTGTGATGCAGTCTAAATTTTTAATGATTTTTGCTTGTGTACTTTTCACTTGCTCCCAAATGAAGAATATATTGGACAAATCACTTCATACTTGACCCAAAAATTATGATAGTGGTTAGGGGTTTCAATTTTTGACTTGAACACAAGTCCGACTTAAATCGAACCTGACACAAATCCGAAAATAACACAATTAGTTAACACGAGTAATAAATGAGTTAAATTAAGATTCGACACGAATAACACGATTAATGGGTACCGTAGATAAAAAATAATTATTTAATGAGTATTGTAGATAGAAAATAAAAATTTTATAATTTTTTTATAATTTTTTGNTCTCAAATTTTATGATGCTTAACTTCTATCAGGACCTCCCTTTATATAAGAAATTGGGAAAGAAAATGGACAAATCTTCATATCAGTGAAAATCTGTGCCTGAACTACGCATCCACGACTGAGCCAATTTTTTTTGCGTAGCCCATATGTAGCTGACCTATGCCATCACCTCTAGTACTAATTTTGTCAAAATGATGGGCCCCCTACGTGCATGAAACGACCTTGTCATGACTTCCTTGCCAAAAGGTTCTGGTCACATTAAATGCTTTGTGCAAAGCCACAAAGTCAACAGATGAAATAATATAACCAACCAATAATAAAACTCCAAGTGGATAAGGTGAACTCCACTTGAACTTACACGGAGAAAGAGTGTAGAGATATTTGCTTACATGACAAATTGATTATTAATTTTTGTAGAGTCCATTTGCTTATTTATTTTAATATTATTAATAGGTGATACTTCATCAAATTGTCATGTGGTATCACTGTTATAATGAATATTTTCTCGATATGAAGATAGGGTGGCTGGTGGTGTTGTTAAGGTGGTTGTTGGTGGTGTTTGGTTTGAGGAAAGATAGATAAGATAATAGACTGGGTAGACATTTTGTTTGCCTGTCAGTGTCAGTTTGTGTATAAAGTATGAATGAATAAATATAGGTACTAGTTAAGGGTAAATAAGTAAATTTCTAACTTCCGTTAATGGTGTTGTCAGACAAAACGTGACAACTAGTGTTAGTGTAATTTCAGATAATTGAGAAGATGTTCCTAAAGTTATGCTAATTTACTTGCAGGCGTCATTGTGCATATTCTGGTGCTATACCAAGCTTTTAATATGCAGGATAAGGTGCACGTAAATTGATATATTTTCTAGGCTTACTTACAACATTGGTCATCAAAGTTTGTGTTTCATTTTATTTTGGTCTCTACCGTTACAATTATATTATATTAATTTATAATATATTAAATTTATTTTTAAGTGGCCCCATGTGTGATGCAGTCTAAATTTTTAATGATTTTTGCTTGTGTACTTTTCACTTGCTCCCAAATGAAGAATATATTGGACAAATCACTTCATACTTGACCCAAAAATTATGATAGTGGTTAGGGGTTTCAATTTTTGACTTGAACACAAGTCCGACTTAAATCGAACCTGACACAAATCCGAAAATAACACAATTAGTTAACACGAGTAATAAATGAGTTAAATTAAGATTCGACACGAATAACACGATTAATGGGTACCGTAGATAAAAAATAATTATTTAATGAGTATTGTAGATAGAAAATAAAAATTTTATAATTTTTTTATAATTTTTTGAATAGTATTATATTAGTTGTTGTCAAATTAAATAATTTTTTATTAACACAAATATTGACACAAACCCGACACGTACCCAAAGTGATATGACATGAAAATAACACGACACGAAATGAAACGAAACTGATACAACACGATATGAAATTGATACGACACGACACGATTGACACCCCTAATAGTGGTCCTTGGAATATACTATCCGTCTAATTTTGATCCACCAACGTTTTAATAGTATCACATTAGTCCTTAATGTATTCAAAATATTATTAAAGTGGTCCTCACGCATAATATTGTCTAAAATTTTAATGGTTTCTCCCCCATGTGTTAGTCCCGTGCCCTCAAATGAAGGGTATATTGGACAAAACCACTGTCTACTTCACCCAAAAAATAATAATAATGTTGCTAGAGAGAAATATTTATGTTAAGGGCCAATTGTCGTGGGGTTTATGTTATTCCCTTTTGTCAGTTGCAGACAGTAAGTTACAAGAATGGAACAATACAAGTAGGGGCATTTTTTGCCTGCTGTTAGTACAAGATGGTTGAAAATTTCTGTTCTTGTACTGTTATATTCTTCTTGTTACTCACTACCTACGACTAAAATGAGAGAATAACACATTCCCAAGGCAATTGGACCTTGGTGAGAATGTTTCCTTCTAGAAACAATTTTTTTTTTAATTTTTTTTGGGTGAAATTGACAATGATTTATCCATTATACTCTTCAACTGGAGCACATGGCTAGCATATGGAGAGAAACTATTAAAAATCTAGACAATATCATGCATGAAGACCACTTAAAATGAGACAAAGTGTATATTTTTGGGGACTAATGTCATAATTTTTTAGTCAAGTAGGTTGTTATTATGCAATATACACTTCATTTGTAAGCACATAGGACGCTCACAATCAAAAATAATTAAAAATTTAGACGACATCATACACGGGGATCACTTAAATACAAATTCAATACATCAATGACTAATGTGATATAATTTTAACGTTGATAACCAAAATGGGACAGCGTAAAATTTGTGGACCACTGTTGCAATTAAATCCTATTTTCTAATGCATTTTTCTAAATTTCTTTTAATGATAGATTAATACTGTGTGATGGACTCATTCATTTATAGTAGTGCCTGATAATATATGGGCTCTGACCAGAACTATTGCCTGTCGGCTTTGGTTGCTGTACAACAATAGTGCCGATCTTCACTGTGAGCAGTCAACTCCATTTTGATTGAAACACTTTGCCTTAATTAATCTAATGAGAATGAAGGCAATTATTAGAGATATATATGATATGTTGGGAAATTGGGTGATGCAGGTTGAAAATAAAATAGAATTAAGGCTTTGAGATGTGTAAGATCACTTTTTTTAAAGTGATATTTTTCCCCACTCGAAGAATTTACTGGAGGGTTCTTCACAAATCACTTCCGGCATACAACAAAGTTTTTTGGTGAAGAACTACAATTAGCAATATTGAAGAATTTTCAAAGAAATTTCCTTAAACGGTTTTTATTGTGAGAGAGAGTGAGAGAGAGAAGGGAAAAGAGATAAGAGTTATATAAAACCCTATTTATGGACTTTTTAGTATATTTTCTTAAAAGTCAGGACCCTCCAAATAAGAGTCTTTTCCTTAAAAGTTATAACCATTTTAAAGATATATCTTTTCTTAATAGAAATGACCTTTCTAAATAGGTGTATTTTCTTAAAAGACACGACTCTTCTAAAACGATCAACTAACGGGTTTCATTTGACACGTTTTATCACCAATGATAATAAAATATTCAACACAAGATAGTAGATATTTTACTATTTAATTGTGTTAATTATTCAATGTGGTGGTTATTGATAACTATTAAAATAGTGAAATCAACAAAGTTCACATAACATGTTTTAATTAATTGGTGATACCACGTGTCACTAATGAGATTGTATCACCGTTATTTATTGAATATTTTCTCCAACAATTGATACATTACACAAACCCCATAAGTGTATAGCTACATTCTTCTTCTCTGCCAGAACCCTAAATTCAACACCAGTAGCATTGCATGAGCACTTAAGACTATAACGCACATTTCTCTTTACTTAATGTTGTGGATTTTGCGTAATGATTATTTATTTGATACTTTCAGTTCTTATTCGAACTGTTTATGATATTTCTTGTTTTTTAGAATGTACGTACATGTATAAGATTGATTGAATAATAAAAAGAACAGCCTTCTGCACAAGACCTTATTATATATATACTTCTCAATTATAGATCGCATTAGACAGGTTGCTAATGTTGTGGTACATGAAAGAGATTATATCATGTTAATGATATATAACCACCATGACTCGAATTAATAGGTTGTTTAATTGTGATATTATGATGACCAAATTAAGGTAGTGATGGATTAGATTTAATGTGCGTGTATGTTAACCTTACTAGACTCAACTGTAAGATAATCATATGAGCCAAGTGGGAGAATGTAAGACTTAAATGTGGCCCACATGATTTTTTGGTACATGTGATATTTGATGATGACTAATTAATGAAGTAACTGATGTTTTCTGATTGGTCAAAGAGAAGTAGTAGTTTCCTGATATCTTACTTTGATGGGAAGTGGAGTTCATGTTGATCTAGGAAATCGGTCCTCTCTCTACCTATAAATGTGCACATGCCCCATTGATTTTTGTATTTTACGTTAAAAGGTTAGGAGAGAGAAACTATATTTTTAGGCTATACCAAAAATACTGTTTTTCTTGTCTATCTTTATTCTGCTCTCAAGTAGGCGGTCTATATCTCCAGCTTAGCGGCCCTCACGAGAGTTGCCAAAAAGCTTAGTCTATCTTTGCGCCTCTCTCAAGCAAGCAGCCTATATCTCCAACTTAGCACCTCTTATTAGAGTCGCCAAAAGTTTGGCCTATCTTTGCTTTTCTCTCAAGTAGGCAGTCTATATCTCCAGCTTAGCGGCTTTCTCGCGAGTCTCCAAAAGCTTGGTCTTTCTCCACTTTGCTCTCAAGCAAACAACCTATGTCTCCAGCTTAGTGGCTCTCACGAGAGTCGCCACAACTCAGCCTAACTCAGCCTGTGTTTATACGCAAACAATCTCATTCTCTAGAAGCTCGGCCTCGAGAGCTGATGCTCTCTCATGAGCCAACCTCAACTACAGCCTGGTGCCCAGGCCTCTCTTTCACCAAAGCTCTCGACACCTCGTTGAGTTTGAGTGTCCTCAAAAGTACAGAAAAGCTGTAGCCATCTACAAATTTTTGAAGCCAGAATGTCAGCATGACCAATATAGAAGAGAGGGTACCATAACAAAGTTCTCTATCTCGGTATCGATGATACCCTCAAGATCCCAATAGCTGACATCCAAGGGTGACACAAACCTCCAAAGTCTTTCCTTGGCCAAAATTCACATCTTGTAGCAGGGACACCAAGCCATTCCTAGAAGCAGGATAATTATGTGAAGCACTAAGGGCATCAAACCCCCATCTTCTGAGAAATAGTAGGACCATCAGACCTCAGCTGAGAAGCACTGGAGGCATCAGATCTCACCCCTTCTAGGTGCAGGGGAAGTCACCATCATAGTGATGTAGAGAGCCTTCGTCGATAATCCATCAACCACGGGATCACATGTGAAAGAGAGAATTTTCAGAAATCAAAGACATAATCAATTTGCATGGGTCTTCTTCTCTTCATCCTCTCTCTAGTAATGGCGTTACCAAATAGAGAAATAAGCTTTAAAAATGTCATGGATGGAAAACTGAAGAAGCCACCATATGGAACAAGATATTTGTTCTACCCAAAGGAAGGAGCTCACCCATGCCCTCAACGTCCAATCACTACTAGGGCTTGGGGCACGGGGGGAAAATGACGAGCCCAAATTTAATTAGGTCAGGCTCAATTAATGAGCTAGGCTCAAATCAGCTACAAAGCGGGTCAAGCCCAATTCATGGATTCGACCAAATTCAGAGTTCAAAGTGTCTAGAAGGATTAGAGCACGTGGAAAGCAATTATCGAGATACTCACTCTTGAAGATTAAGGCAACCTTTAATTGTACTTACATTTTGTAGCTCCCC
The DNA here is from genome assembly GCA_963454935.2 of Ilex paraguariensis. NCBI lineage: Eukaryota > Viridiplantae > Streptophyta > Magnoliopsida > Aquifoliales > Aquifoliaceae > Ilex > Ilex paraguariensis. Next base: position 675,795 of record CAUOFW020001680.1, on the reverse strand, counting down.
GAAGATCTAGTACCTTTGTCCTCACATCATCATCTCACCATGCCTATAAATTGTAAGCTCTCTCCATTGAGAGGGGCATCTCACTACATATTGAGCTTTTACCTCTACGCCTCTCTACACACACAACGTTTCTCTCTCCTAGCTATAGTATCCCTCCCGGGGCTAACCATTGTTCTCTCTCCCTCTTGTTTACCTTACTTCATCAATAAAAGTTTCTCCGGCCACTGTTGCCATTTTTCGGAGTAGAGTAGGTCACCCAAACAGAATCACGATATATTTGTGTGTTGACTCAATATTTATATTACTGTCATTAATTACTTTATTAATTGTTTCATTAATTACACTTTATCACATACTCGACTGTTGATTTTATACGAGACTATTTTGTACATCATCAATTGTTATCATTTACATTTAAACTTGGAAAACAACAATAGAGTAGGTAGTCAAAAGCTATAAAAGTCAATAAAGAAAAAGAAAAAAAAACATAAATAAAGAAAGGTAGGTTAAACGGCATTGATAACTATTTAATCGAAATTTTTCTTCAAAGGCGCATCTGTTATTTTTTACTCCACTGGACAATGACACCTTGTCATCCATTGGTTCCACCACTTTTTATTTTGTGATGTTTGGTAAATACACGTTTGGAATCATCTTATAAATCGAATTAAATTAAACTTATTGGGTAGGTTGTTCACATTAGAACACCTTCATATACAAAACTACTATAAATATATTTCTAATGTAGCATAGAAAGATGAGTAGACACCATATACAGATGAACAAAAGAGAGAAAATGAAACAAGAATACAGATCATACCTTGCCTTTTGTGATGCTTGACGTCCTCATTGGTCATTGAACCAGAACCCAATATTTAACATATTGTTGTAAATGTAGGTTACCTTGTATAACTATTATGCATGAATAGTCTCCACTCTGGACAATTAGTGATGTATAGTGTTAAGTATTTTATATAATTACTAGTAATTGTCCGTGCCTGAAGGCACTATGTTATTCATAAAAAATTATAAATATTTGTTCATAAATAAAGACAATATATAATATAATTTTAACAATACGACAATCAAATTGATATTGTTCAACATGTATGCAGAACATATATAATCAAACTTTTATGTAACGAAAATTAAGCTACAACTATTGCAATATATTAATTTAAAAATCTGAGAAAATAGAATTATTATTGATCAAACATCCATGATTTTTACATTTAATAAATTTTATCTCAAATTTCAGAAAATTATAACTATTTGTTTTTTAACAGGTTTTTACCTATAGTTCATAACATTATCTCTACACTATTTTTCCAATCTGAGTTTGTGTAATTTTTGTGAGAAAAACATCCTAAAGTTTCACATGAATTCTCATAAATGTAAAAACAATTGTTAAGAAATTAAGATTAGTTTCCACTTCAGTTCAATTTAAATATTCGTAAAAGTCAACCAAATTTAAGTTTAAGCAAGAATTTATACTTTATACTTGACAATCAAATTCAACACAATTCGAGTCTTAATCATAATTATGTCAAATCGATCGAGAATTAAATTTAAGTTCGACTCAATTAACACTTCTATCTTAAACTTACAAGCTAATTTTTATCTATTTCCGTCCACAGTGACACCATAATTTTTTTAATTTAATTATTCTTTATTATTTTTTCAATCAATTTCAATTTGACATTAACTTTGAATACTCGTAAAATTAAAACAAAGTTAAGTTTAAGAAATAATATATACCTTACACTAAACAATAAAATTCAGCTCAATTCGAATTCTAATCATAATCACTTCGAACTGATAATCCAATAAAATGAAAGGATTAATGTAATTTTTGGATGGGAAAAAAATTTGAAGAAGTAGTTTCGATCGTTTGATCAATAATCTTAAAACAATATGAACAGCGAAAAACTCAAAACAAACAATACTAGCTCCCTTAGTATGTAGATATATCACAAATTATCTATCTATNTCATATACAAAACTACTATAAATATATTTCTAATGTAGCATAGAAAGATGAGTAGACACCATATACAGATGAACAAAAGAGAGAAAATGAAACAAGAATACAGATCATACCTTGCCTTTTGTGATGCTTGACGTCCTCATTGGTCATTGAACCAGAACCCAATATTTAACATATTGTTGTAAATGTAGGTTACCTTGTATAACTATTATGCATGAATAGTCTCCACTCTGGACAATTAGTGATGTATAGTGTTAAGTATTTTATATAATTACTAGTAATTGTCCGTGCCTGAAGGCACTATGTTATTCATAAAAAATTATAAATATTTGTTCATAAATAAAGACAATATATAATATAATTTTAACAATACGACAATCAAATTGATATTGTTCAACATGTATGCAGAACATATATAATCAAACTTTTATGTAACGAAAATTAAGCTACAACTATTGCAATATATTAATTTAAAAATCTGAGAAAATAGAATTATTATTGATCAAACATCCATGATTTTTACATTTAATAAATTTTATCTCAAATTTCAGAAAATTATAACTATTTGTTTTTTAACAGGTTTTTACCTATAGTTCATAACATTATCTCTACACTATTTTTCCAATCTGAGTTTGTGTAATTTTTGTGAGAAAAACATCCTAAAGTTTCACATGAATTCTCATAAATGTAAAAACAATTGTTAAGAAATTAAGATTAGTTTCCACTTCAGTTCAATTTAAATATTCGTAAAAGTCAACCAAATTTAAGTTTAAGCAAGAATTTATACTTTATACTTGACAATCAAATTCAACACAATTCGAGTCTTAATCATAATTATGTCAAATCGATCGAGAATTAAATTTAAGTTCGACTCAATTAACACTTCTATCTTAAACTTACAAGCTAATTTTTATCTATTTCCGTCCACAGTGACACCATAATTTTTTTAATTTAATTATTCTTTATTATTTTTTCAATCAATTTCAATTTGACATTAACTTTGAATACTCGTAAAATTAAAACAAAGTTAAGTTTAAGAAATAATATATACCTTACACTAAACAATAAAATTCAGCTCAATTCGAATTCTAATCATAATCACTTCGAACTGATAATCCAATAAAATGAAAGGATTAATGTAATTTTTGGATGGGAAAAAAATTTGAAGAAGTAGTTTCGATCGTTTGATCAATAATCTTAAAACAATATGAACAGCGAAAAACTCAAAACAAACAATACTAGCTCCCTTAGTATGTAGATATATCACAAATTATCTATCTATCTATCTATCTATCTATCTATCTATATAGATATATCACAAATTATATATATATATATACCGTTGGAATATTGTAGTATTTTTATTTTAATACAAAATATGGCCTATATTATAGTAATTCGACTTGTTTTGTCGCAAAGAATCTGTATTTAAGGTCTATTTATTTATTTGAAAATTTTAAAAATAATATTTAATTATATAGAATCATAATTAACGACCGAATTAATATGTAATATGAGGTAGATAGAGAGAGAGTTATAAGAGAGATATGAGTTATAAGAGAGTTATAAAAGAGATATGAATCTTAAAATTGTGAAACGAATACAAGTCTTATTCAAAAAATTGGGGGAGGGAATTTTGCATTAAGATTGGGGGAGTTTTGACATAGGTAATATAACTAGAAACAATGTCATTGCCCTCGATGATGCCTTGCAGGTCCTTGAGAAGGTAAGATTTTCGGGTAGTTGATTGTTGTTGATAGAGGTCAGCGAGAGCGTCCCAAACTTCTTTGGCAGTCTTGAGACCAAGTAATTAGGAGGATAATAATTCCGTCACAGTAGCATTGATACATGCTTTGACGAATTGATCTTGTTTGCGCCAAGCAGGGGCAGAGCTAGACTTTTCGTGTAGTGGGGGCAATCTAAGAGCATAATATTGACATTATTTTTGCAAACACAATAACTAACGATAATTTTATAGGTCTAATTTCATTAAAAGAACAACAATTAGAGGTGAAAACCATATAGACAAGCAATATACGAGCAAGGCTAAAAGAAAAAACTTACTATAAAATATCCACAAATGCCAAGATTCAAGATTATTTGAATAAGCTACTTTCATAACATCGACCTCCTTTATGTCGTCTTATACCATCCAATTTTCAAGGATGATAAATTTTTCAATGAGATTGATACACAACCAATTAGATAATCTTTTAATTCAAATTCAATAATTAAAATTTTACTATCTGTTTTAGCAAAAAAAATGGGCAATAATAACTGAAGCCCTACTAATTGTGTAGTAATAAAAAATATAACATAAGTTTCAAAATCGAAGAAATAGTTTATGCATAATCTCTTGCAACTGCTTCGACAGAATTTCCTAATATCCCATTTTTATTAAAGCTATTCACTCAATTAATTGGATCAACGTCGATTGAATTCAAAAATGAAGTCAAGAAGGCTGAAGAGAGGGAAGACATAAAAAAGATAAGAACAGATACCCAAGAGAGAAAAATTCAAAAAAAGCAATGTTTATAACGTATCTTGTATAACATATGTTTACCAAATTCGAGTGGTAATTATTCGGGGTTAGTGTCGAATTATTTATTTGAAGGGACTAATTCACTCATTTATCACTCAATTTCGTTATGGCTAAACATCCACTAATTCTATGTTGATTCCAATGGTCATATTTAGAATTATGAGGACTAAAAGTAGTTTCTCAAAATTTTCTAAATAAAAAAAATTTCGTGAAAAATACAAACGAAAGGGCAGAAACTGGGAGTCGAAGACGAAGGGCGTGGAAAATAAGGCTGCCAAAGTTATATTTTGATGGTCCGTCGACATGGCTAAGAAGATCAGTCCTAATGAGAATCGATTCAAGTTGAACACATCAAAGAAGATAATTGTTGCTTTCAAGTTTTACCGAAACAAAGTTGGTTATGTTTGTGAGGGGAAGAGTTGAAGACCGAGTAGAAGAAGTCATGTTTGTGGGTTTAAAAAAAAAGAGGTTTCAAAATTTTATGGCTCTAATACGATGAAAGATTGAAAGACTAATGTGTTTGGATAACTTACGTGATGATGCATAAAATTGAATTTATGTACAATCAATAATCGTGTGTATAATGCAAGAAAATAAATTGACTAATCAATAAAGCAATTAATAAATGAGACAAAGATTAGCTCAACAAAGACAACACACAGATGTATAGTGGTTTGGTCAGGGCGACCTCCACTCCGAAGGCAACGACGGTGGTCGGAAAACTTTATTAATAAAGTAGTTGGTGAGGTAGACAGCAAGGGTAAGCTCTAGGAGAGGTTGGGTAGCTATGAGAGAAATAGCTTGTGCAAGGGTGTGTAGAGCGATGTGTCCCTCATGTGTAGAGGACTTACAATTTATAGACATGGAGACTTAGTTGAGGCGGTGGCATGAAATTTAGGTTACTAGCCTTTCGGGGAGGATAGTTACAATTGGGATAGGTACAATTAAAGATAATATTGATCTCTGAGAGTGGTTATCCCAATAATTACTCTCCACGTGTGTTGATCTTTTGGGCCTCATAAATTTTGGATTCCTTGAACTTTGTACTGGATCAAATTCATGAGCTGCTTTGTAGGTAATTTGGAAATTGTGGCTATCCCAGTCAAATTTGGGCTCTTCATTGCCCATTATTGGGTTTTCGCAATGTAGTCCGAATGTCAAGCCCTTCTTCTCAACAACACATGGACTTTTATTTTGTATTAATTTCACATGAATGTTGTTGGGTGGAAATGGGTTTATTGCCTCAGATGTCGCAGCGATGGCACACTAGAACGCTATATAGCTTGTCTCGCTGCGAAGGGATTCACTCAACAACCTGGAATGGGCTACACTGAAACCTTTAGTTTTGTTGTGATGTCGGCTACTATTCGCACCGCTCTTAGCTTGGTCGTCTCCAACCACTGGCTCATTCGTCAACTATTGTTCACAATGCGTTTCTTTAATGGTGTTTTTACTGAAGAAGTATACATGCAACAACGACCTGACTTTGTTAATTCTTCAAATCCATCGCATGTTTGTCATCTGCACAAAGGTATACATGGCCTTCATCAAGCACCTTGAGCTTGGTTTCAAAGATTCTGTTCCATTCCCCTCATCATTGGCTTTAGTCGTAGTCAGGCTGATTCATCAATGTTTGTCATTTGGACAACCAAATTACATTGGTTCGTCTTTTGTACGTTGACGATATTATCTTAACTGGTGATCAACCATCAATGATCATTTTTTTCCCATTCTCACCCAGGACGGGATTTCGCTATGAAGGATCTACATGATCTTCATTTTTTTTGGGTATTGAAGCTACTAGAACTGATTATGGCCTTAATGCAAAACAAGTATACACTTGATTTATTGCGAAGCGTTGGTATGATTGTATGCAAACCATGTGCCACTCCTATTTCCTCGGGTTTTAAAATGTCTGAAATTGATGTCCTAATACACATTGTTCAATTACTGGATTTTGTATTTTTCTAGGACCGAATCTTGTATCATGGGCCTCTAAGAAACAACTAACTGTTTCTAGACCTAACAATGAGGCAAAATATTAAACCTTGGCAGTCAAACACTTTCATATTTGATTTGAGACCTTCATCTTTAACTACATCACCCCATGATTCTTCACTACAACAATCTTAGTGCAACAAACATGACAACAAATTCAGTTCTTCATGCTCGCACAAAACACATTGAAGTTGACTACCATTTTGTACGAGATCTTATCAGCAAGGGTGCCCTTCAAGTCCAATTCTTCGAGCTGATTCTCAGCTCGCCGACATTTGTATATAAGGATTGCTTACTCTAATCTTTTTCCACCATATATACAAACTAATACTGGTTTTGTAGGGGAGTAATGGATGATAACGACATATTGTGACTAATATATGTACAATAGGATTTGAAGTAATCTAGAATTCTATGCTATCATGTATAGAATATTAGATTTGTTGTTATTTGTAACTCTATAGGATAATTGTTGTAAGTACAACTTATACTATAAATACAACTACTCCAACCCAATAGTGGGTAAGTCATCCAAACACATTAGTCTTTCATTCTTTCAGTAGAAAAATGAATAACTCACAGTAGACAAATTAAATCACTGAAACATAAGTGAGGACTGAGGAGTATCTGTTTGTCGATGTCATTTTTTTCCTTTGGCCACTACCTTGGAAAACTCGCAATGGCCGAAGATGATAGGATTCTCATGTTGATGTTTAGATGCTTAAAAAAAAATCCTATCTAAAAGCCTATTAGATTGGTACCTTAGTTACACTATGTGACAATTCTTATGTGGTGTAATCGTTACACCCAATATTTACTTGTCAATTAGACCATGGATTTGGATAATTTTCTGGGGGAATAGCCCAAGTTTGTCTCATTGACTAGTGAAAGCCTCTAAAAAGAAAAAATAATCTTGGATGGCCCTGTTGGTTGCAAACCGCATCACTCCTCATCTTAGTTCCTCTGTCTAGTAATAATGTGTATTTTTGAACAAAAGCCACATTTTGACAGCCAATTAAGCTATTTGTTTTCGATAGACAGTAGAACATCGTGTTTCATTTTCTTGTCTGTTCTTGTATCCTTATACGGTTATAACATATCATGCGTCCCTTTCAACCCCAGCCTTGTAAATGGATCATGTCGATTAATTTATATTTCAGTTTATTTATTCCTGTGTATAGTTAGATTTGTGTAATATCAAATCCGTGTCATTTCCTTACCAAAAATATATATATATATATATATATCATTTATAAATTGTGTATAAGTCATGTATAACAACTTTGTATCGTGTTTAATTAGATTCATATCAACTCTTTTACTAGCAGTCCACTCTATGTGAAGTATGAGATATATATATTGTCATCTAGATTTTTTAGATTTTAATTCTTCATGATTTCTCTCTTTTATCTCTACCACTTAGAAATTAGATAAATGATAAATAATTATCCAAAGTTCTAGGGTGATAAGCTTATTTTTTTTTGAATAGATTCAAATTAAAGAAGATTAGTTAGTGGAGAGCAGACGAGTACTTAAAATGAATAAATAGTAAATTGTGATTGGAGGTTTTTTAATTAATAATTTAGAAATCTAAGAAATTAAAAAAGTAAGAGGGAAGACTTCTTAAAACTTTTCTCTAAAATAGAATTTGTTATATACATATAAATAGATTTGACGTAATTAATGGGTGTATATGTTTACCATCAAAACCCATTAAAATTCGATCCACAACTCATTAATTTGGTATCTAGTTATCACCTCGTGTCTAAACGTGATAGGTCTTATACACACCAATACCTCCACTTTCCCAAATCAAAACCTAGTTACCCATGAAAAATAAAAATAAAAAATCAAAGGCCAAATTGTAAATCATCAAGCTGATATTAGTTACAATCCCAGATCAGATTCTATACCATATCGTATCGGCATATGTAGATACGTCTAAATATTCATACATATGAAGAGAAGGCGTGGATTCAGTTATACGCATAGGGATTGAGAGAGAAGAAGAAGCGGTGACAGTAGCAAATGGACTAGTTCAGCGAGAAAGTCTTTGAAAAGAGTTCCATTCAATCTCTGTATATGTCTTTATTTCACTTTCTAATTTTCATTACAAAACATTTCGCATACTTACATTTATAAGCTGTGTTTGAATCTAAATTTAAGTGATTGGTTTGAAAACAGAAGCGGAAGATTAAAAAAATGGGTAGGGCCTCCATCCTCTGGTACTACCCGAAAGCTTCTCAAAATCTCCATTAAAGCTAACAACTAGCCTGAGTCAGTTCAGATTCCTCAAAAAGTGTGCAGATGCTGGAAAGATTGAAGCTTGATAGACCCTTGGTATGTTCAATTCAATGTCTACAATTCCTATTGGAAGTGGCAGCCTCAGGAGATGCATGGAATTTGCACACATTCCTTTCCCTCCTCGTCCTCCTTCCCCTTCCTTTTTTTTTAATTGTTATTATATCATTGTTAGATAAACAATTATGAAAAATTAGGGTGATAAAATAACTATAAAAGGTAAGGATAGTAAAACTATGTATTTAAAAAAAATAAATTAGAGGCTGATTTTTTTAGAAAATTTGAACGTGTGGTCATTAATCGCTTTCTGCCTAATTTCCTCCCCTTCTTTGTCCACCATGAGTCTCCTTATCACTCTCTCAATTTTTCCTCTCTCCAAAACATCATCCAATTCCAGGCCAACTTTCCAAACATGACTCAAGTACCTTGCATTCACCTTTTGGTCTCCAAAACATGGCATACAGATCATTGGAACCCCCTCAAAAATACTTTCTAAAGTTGAATTCCAACCACAATTGCTCTAGAAACCTCCCACTGCACAATGTGCCAACACCTCCTTTTGGGGTGCCCATTTAATGATGCAACCTCTTTCTCCAACTCCCTCTTCAAAACCTTTCGGCAATATGTCAACCCATTCTGTTCCAGGAATCGAGTCAGATCGAACCACCCACAGGGATGATTTGTCACTATTGGCTAGACCCCACGCTATTTCGGTTAGGTCTTTTTTGTCCATGGTTGCCAAGCTCCCCAATCTTACATAAATAACTGAACGAAGAGCTTGCTTGTCCATCCATTGAATGCCATTGGTGTCCTCTTCTACCAAGCTAGTGGATGTGAGGGAAGCCAATTTGTGCAAAGGGCCTATTGAGAAGGATGGAACTTGATAATGTTTCTGAAGCTGTGAAAGCTCTGTGTGCTCCAAAAAGTCCATAGTGTTCCAGATGATGGCAGAAGCTCTTAAATTGCATACATGTGCAATCAGTTTTAGTGCCTCTTCCAAGGTACAAAATTTGGTAAGGGGTAGATCCTGAAACCTAAGGGGATGAAATCCTAGCACCTATTCCCTTGATATAGAATTTGTAATATAGAGTGGTAGCATTGTGTATTAGTGGAATCTAGTCGCAACTCTGTACACTAGAAATATCTTATTAGTCGAATCTTGAAACTCAGGATGCATAATAACCTGTACTATTAGGAAAAAAGTTAAAAACTTTGGGTGGATGCACTACATCCCATTGCAAAAAATGAGAGTCGAGGGTCTAGATAGATAGAGGGTTGGAATGTCACCCAAAGGTGGGGGGAGGCACGTGATCATGATCAGGTACTTTGATGCATATACCTTTGACATAGTCATGAATAGGTCAATTTGTGATGCCCCAAAATTTGGGGGTCTTTTGTTAGTCCGTTGATCACCCATCAACCTGCGGAATTACCATGATTATTGCCTATTCCGGCATCACGTCTATCACATCCCTGTAACCGGGATTACAACCCACATGAGGATCGTGTCGACCTTCCGGAATGTGTGTTAAACCTTCCAGAAAAAGTTGCATACTGGATTCCTTAATTTTAGAAGAATGTGAAGACCTTCCGGAAGGTTAGAATCGACATTCCTGAAAGTTTCACCCACTGTTCGACAATTTTTCCTTGTTTGTCCAAACCTTCTTGAAGATTTTGTCTAGACCTTCCGGAAGGTTTTACCAAGAATTTTCTGTTTCACCTATTTTTCATTTCTAATTCATTCCAAACCTTTTTACAAACATCCCAAACATGTGAAGTATTGTTTTTCACATAATACTTGATACATATCAGTTTTATTACAATTAATTCCATATGATTACAAGCCCATTTATACAATTGCATGCTAAAAATGGAATTTTACAAAAGTTTACAAAAACTAGTTTTCAAAAGCCACAAATTGGCTTTTCTTCATCGTTGAGGCTCCGAATGTGAGTCATCCACCTATACGAACTCCGCACCTGAAATGTTTCCCGTATATGGTGAATTAACGTCCAGTAGAATGTTTCCTACAGAGGCTATTTCCCAACCTAAGTGCACATGCAATGTTCACATGCAACATTTTTCAACAACAATCATTCCAACCAAGATTTAAGCAAGTCAAAGTTGGAATCTACATGTCATGCCATAAATGAAATGATACCCATTCATGTAATTTACCCGAGCCCTTCCCGGCTCCACAACACATGCAATGCCAATGTGTATACACCGAGCCTTTCTAGCTCCGGACGTTTACCTTCACCCATGCTATGCAGTGAGTATTAACACCGGGCTTTTCAAGCTCCCGCCATTTGTGTTACACACACAATGACTACTTAAAATCTCCGGGTCTTTCTTGGGGTGTGTATTTATGTACTTACACCAACGACCATCCAATCGATACGGAATTCATGGACTTCCACCAACGGTTCCGCGTACACCGACACACTTATGGGCTTTTATACCAACAGAAGTGTGTATCCGAAATACCGGGCCTCTCACCCGAGATACCGGGCCTCTCACCCGAGAGATAGTCTAGCCCTTCTTGCTAACCCAAATCCAATTATTTTTTATGCAATTGTGCGACTCAGCCGAATATTCAATCCAACTTTTCCGAGCCCACCTATCATCCATCTACGTGGTGTTTGATGCCAACCATGCATCCACACCCATAAATTTGCGATGTCTTCATACGTATGCAATGTAATGCATCATTGTCATTTCAATGTCATGCCCACATGTAATGAATGTCATATGAGCAACTTTATCACATTTATACATAAATCATGCATATCATTACCAATTTCATCACAATGTCAATATATCAATGAACATATATCAACATTCATTTCCAATAATAATTCACAAGCATGTTATTTCCTCATATATATACCAATAACACATTTTGTTCCCAAGGCATAATTTAAGCACATAGCATGCCCACATAATGTCAAGTTCCATGGAATTACACAAGTAATTATCACATACCAATTCTAACCTAGGAATCTGATTGAAATTAGATCAATTTCCCATACCCAATTCACCAAATCATTTAATTTCATCCATTTCACATCCATAGACAAGTGATATATATATCTATTAACCTACCCATCACATAAAACACCCTAGGTTGTAAAATAAACCCAAGTAGGAAGGAACCCTACCTTTTGAAGCGTAACTCACTTGGTGGAACCTCCAAGAATCCCAATCAAGCCCAAAACCCTTGATTTTTCCCAAGCTCGTTTTTGGAACTTCGGTAAAAACCCTCCTTTTTGGTGTAGTCGCGTGGCCCATGACAAGGAGGTCGACTTTTACTCTTGGCCCGAGTTGATTTGAAGCCCGTGGATTCATAGATCGTAGAGAGAAGTAGATTCATTTCCCTCTTTTCTCTATCCGCAGCGGCTGAGCAATTGTGGGGAAGAAAATCTGATTTTCTTCCCGTTTTTATAGTCCCCCAATGCTTGGTCTACAACTAGCCACACAATTCTCTTTTTTTCGGGTCCGTTTTTGTCTTGAAATGATTAAATTTTGTGCCGGTTCAAGTTCAAATTAATTTTATTTTAATTTGCCTTAAATTATTTTTCATCTTTCAAAGTTTTATTAAAAATCTCATTTTTGGGTCACTAAAGACTCAACTGGCTCGTAAAACGTAAAATTCGACTATTTCGAAATTTGTTGAAATTTGACATGGTAACTCAATTTCGTGAGACGAATCCAACGATGAGGTCCGTTTCATCATCTGAGTTCTAGAAAAATTCAAGTTTACAACCCGTACCGTGACTACAATTTACCGTTTTGCCCTTTTTGTAAAAAGTTTAAATTCACCGGGCTTTACACAATTTGGGCATGATGTCAAGATTCTCATTATTGTTTTGAATTGGCATTGAGGACATAATTTTTGTCAATGTTATCTATGAAACTTGTGTTGGTCCCACAAATTTTGGGATAGGACTTTTTTGAGTGGTTAGGTTGATTTTATCTATACAACTTGCTCTTTAGATAGTTGTGCATTCTAATTGTATCAAAAGTGAAGCAGACAAAAGGGAAGAACAAGAGATCTACAACAATTTTGTTCATTAATTTCTTGGCATTTCACTACTTTTGTTGCCTCATAAGTATTGTTTGTTTTCCACCAAAATTATTTGGGTTTGTAAAGTATTTGACTGCATTCATCTTCTACCTTTTTTATCTTCACAACATCTCACATTACCCAGAAATTGTTCCCCTTACAGCCTCGCTCAACCATATTGTACTAGCTAGTTTTAGCTTTGTAAGTGTATTATTCACCAGAAAGTTCATAGGCTCTTGTACTTTATTTTTAAGTGTGAATAGAGTTTAATCAATTTTGTGTTATGTAATTTCTTTGTAATTTAACCAATGATTAATGTTTTTTCAGCTGCTATCCTTCTTTAGTTCATTTTCTGGATTAAATACTGTCAATTTACAAATATCTCTTTAGAGTGACACTGCAGTGAATACCTTGTAAAGGAAGGTGACCTTGTGCGCCAAGCTGAAGAATGCATGGTAAGCTACAAAATTTGAAGGACATCTAGTGTTCAAGATGATGCTTGGCAATTTCAAATTATTAGCCACAGATTCAGCAAAGTACATGATCCAATCGAAGATGATGCAGGTGACTTGTTCATGTGGCTCCTCTTTCTCCATCTTTTGAGCCAAGTATTCTTGGAGTGGCACCTTGCAGTTGTTGTTAACAACCACTATAACATCATATAGATTCCCGAAGTCACGTTCAAATATGTTGTCCGATAAGAGCAGGGAAACGAATTCAAGATGGTTAGATGGATTAAGAGAGTTGAATTTTGCGTGTGCCACTGTAATGGAGAAGCCCCTGGAGTGATGTTTCCCAACTAAAGCATTGGAGTCAAGTGTCCCTGCCACGGAGTGGGGACTAGCACCACTCGCTCATAGCTCTTAGTTGCTTGTTTTTCCATCTCCTTCTCTCTCTCTGATCCTTTGTGGTAAGTAGAAAAATGGTTGCATTTACTTCAGCCAATTTCGGGGTGTGATTCATAATTTCCAAGTACTGGGACCTTAGAAGTTGTCAAGTCGACAATAAGTTTTCTGTCTAGGAAAGAAAAAGAAAAATCAAAAGGAAAAAATATATTTTTATTGAGGAAAATGTAATGTTTTGGGGGTTTATCATTGGCCTCAAATGGAAAACTCACTCTCACTCCAAAACAAGTCAATAGTTAAGGCAAGGGAATGAGGGCATTTGCTGGTTTGTTTTTAGTTTCATAGTGGGGTTTGATATTGACATCAAATGACAAACCCATGACAAAAGAATTCTCAATCACTAAACCATAGTTGATGAGTGTTTATTTGTTTGTTTATAGTTGGACTTACCTCCTAATGATCTAGGTTTTGGCTAATATTGTTTTCTAATTTGGCCATGAGTGCTATGGTACACAAGTACATGCCATGACCAGGATGGGAGGATAATAATATTCCCTTGTCCACATCTATATTCTTTTGTTGTGCAATACTTTTACTATGTGAGTTATTTACTGATGTACATCTTTTTTTTAAACAATTTTACCAATTTACGGTAGTTTTGAACTTATTACCAATTTATAACACTTTTTGAAAGTGGAGTCAACAAATTTGCTTTCACTTATAAAGAAGAGTCAAAAATTTGCTCTCACTTATAAAACAGAGTCAAAAAATCTGCTTTTGAAGACACTTTATCAGAATTTTAAAAAGCGGCTTTGTTGAATCCATTTTCATATCTAAAACACTTTTTTGAAATTATATTCAACAAATCCGCTTTTAAACTTACGGGACTTTTTAAAAGCATATTTGTTAAATCCGCTTTTATTAAAAATGAATTCAACAAATACACTTTTTTAAATGACCTAAACCTCCAAAATAAGGGTCTTCTTAAAAGTGACTTTGTTGAATCTTCTTTCTTATAAAAGCGGATTCAACAAATCCGCTTTTAAATGACCTAAACTTACCAAAATGCGGGCCTTCTTAAAAGCAGATTTGTTTAATCCGCTTTTATGAATTCGTTTTTATGATAAAACAGGTTCAATAATTACACTTTCTATAAAAACGTGTTTAACATTAAATTTATTTTTAGTATAAAACATTAAAAATAGTTTCGAACCCGAAATTGGTACACAAACTGAAACCATTTGTGAAAAAAAAAAGCCAAATACTTGTCAAACTAATGTACTGAGACCAATGAATAAAAAACCTAGATCTAAGAAAAAACCTTCAAAATCAAGAATCCCTCAATGCATGTGTTGCTTTTGAGTGGAGACTTTATTCAAATTGTTTGGTATAATTGTAAAATTGTGAGTATGATTTCAGGTGGAAACAAAACACATATTTGCAAAGTTTGGCATGTAGGACTGTATGTGTTGCTCATGGAGAAGGAGAGGTTGCCTTGTTTGGGATGTCCAATTTTTTCTTAGCCAAAGAGACTTTATTTATTTATCTCAAATAGAAATACAAGATTTTGTTTCATACAACATGAAACGGACATACAACAAAATATTTCTAATGATGACCATGTTCCCATCAACATAGTGGTTTGTCACGTACGCATAGAGTAGTAGGAAGAAATTTTTCAAAATCATAATCACTTGATTCTTCAAAATCAGAAAATTTATTGGTAGAAGCTAGTAATGGATCGTATATTATTGCATTAATAGCCTTAGTAGATCTGAATATTCAATCTTTACCTTTTTGATAAGGTGGAATTGACATACATGTTGTTGCATCTAATCATTCTCAAGTTCAAGTCTTATAATGATATCATCGTAGTTATTTGTATACCATTCAATGTACATTTCAGCTGAACGTGCTTTGAGCATTTGTAATCCTTGCCAACTACAATACACTTCAAGCTCATAGAACTTGAAATAAGATTTCAACCACCTTGGTCCCTGTAGGTGATAATAGAACTCTAGAGGTAAAACAATGATTGCAGGTCCAATCATCACATGACCGACTTCTGTTACAAGGTTACGAATGTTGATTGGCTCATTGCCAAAGTAACACAAGTTTCCATTCCACATTACACCACTAGGATCTGTATAGTTATCGGGTTCTGGTGAACTGAATGACAATGTAATTTAATGTTGGTTTGCACCACAATGTTGCCTTTGCTTGCTTGAGTACGACTCATCGTTTGTTTGGTTTGAAGACCCAAATGATACTCTTCTTAACATTTTAGTGTAGTGTTTACACTGTGAAAAAATGCATATATATACACAAAAGTAATTATTGGACATAACAATGTTCAAAAATTTTAAAAACTTACTGGAAGCAATGAGATGGGTAGTAACTTATTACGTTGAAAAGACATTGATGAGAGAAAAATGACATTGACTACTTAAACTAACAAGTATAGTCAATTCAATGGGTAATACTCACATAGTAGAATAAGATTAAAGACTGACTAGGCCAGGATATGATATTGCTAACACTGAGAAAGTAGAGAGTGTGTTGTTTGGGACACAGTATGTAGTCATACTTATTTAATTCATCAGTTTGGAATCACATAGTTTAATATGACTGATATGGCCTAAAATTTAGTACACAGTGTGTAGTCCATTGAATAGGCAGTACTCATAGTGTGGTGTAACTCACTAAGATTGGCCATATCGTTCAGTGATTAGTCAATTCACTATTTATTGTCACACAGTCATGTTTCATGGCGCATCTGAGAACCATAATTCCAGTCTGCAGATATTGACTTAGTGTACACAATCACATTGCCTCTTCTCTAGGATTTTTGGCACAGCTAGCAAAACAATGACCACTACTACATCATCATTCAGTATTAGTCAATTCACCATCTGTTATCACACATCCATGTTTCAGTGTGCATCTGAAGGCCATAATTCCATGCTACATAAATTAAATTATTGTGCACGATCACATTAGCTCAACTCCAACATTTTTGCCACAATTGGCAAAACAGTGACCACTACTGACACTCTGCTACAATTGGAACATGCTTTGTTTTGTATTCCAGTTGAAAAAAATCGTATGATAATATGGTTAAATCGGTATAACCTTTGTTGCATTGCAAGCAACCGTGCTAAAGAAGGTTTGCTAGAAGAAGCACATTTTATGCTTGTAGTTGAGTGGAGAAGCAAGATGCATTTATGATGTTGAAATGTTAGACAAAGAAGATTTCCCATGGTGTCAAATAAATTGATCAATAACTCGTATGTGGGTTTATCCTCCCTACTGTTGTACTATACATGCATTGTTGTAGTAATGTGCATCAATAACAGTAGTAGTGTATATGTACTTTCATTTTCAACTTAAATAACATATATATTTTTTTGTCATATGTTACCAAAAGTATTTAAGTAGAGTTGAATGCACACCATAACAATCAAAACAATATAATAGTCTCAATTGAAAAAAATTGTAGTATGAAATGGTGGTATAGAAACTGTAAATATTAAGTTTACACGTACATTTCAAAATATTTGGGCAGAGTTTCCCCTAAAAAATTGACCCCACCAAAATCGCTTTAACCTGGATATAAAATATCACCACCACAACAACCACAAACATATCCACAACCATAACTACAACTACAACCAAAACACAACAACAACCACCACCGCCACTATTACAATCAATCTAGTACTACTAAAGTTACATAGAAAACAATAAAACTACTCTATTACATACATATGAATAAAGTCATAAAATGATAAAACAAGAAGGCTTCTTCCTCAGTCATTTTAGATGGTGTGCCTCTAACACCGACGGCTTTGTAATGCCCCAAAATTCACCTCGGACGACATTACTAATTAAACCATTCACATCATGAGAGCAACTAACAAAATTCATAAAAAGGTAAATTTCATTCATCACACATAACATTTACAACATCACCCAAAAGAATATGTCAAACCATGACATCTACATTCAAAAAGAGTATGTCAAACTATGGTAATTACAACTCAAAATCAAACTTAAAACTTGCAGCGGAATAAATAACATAACATCTATCCATTGTATAAAAATGCATCTCCTAGTCTAGGACATGGAGAGATCAATTCTAGACATCCCCCTCGGGATCCACGCTTCCATCCAATGGCGCTTCCCAAGCTACATGTTCATCACCTCCGAGTTCTTCCTCCATACCGAAATCTGAGAATAAATATTGTTTGTAGGGGGTGCTCTGTAGCAACATTCTCCCAAACTCGAACAAGGTTTAGAAAACATGTAAAACAAGTCGGTCTCATTTCGCAAATATCATATACTAATTTTTGAAAGAAAACAAGAACATTTTAATAGATCTCAAGTTTACACAATAACAATAAATTAAGTGAATTAGTAACGCCAAATTACAAATAACAAATCATTTTCAACCATAAACCATTTCCCACAAGTTCTTGTAGAATCTCATACTTCCACAAGCTCTTGTAGAAAACCGTTTCTGGTATAATAAACCATAAACCAACAACTTGTATTCGTATCTCAGGTATGATGTATGATTCGACTGAATAAACACATTGAGAATATCCTGGCCTACACACACACACCCAAATCTTCGCAAGGATATCCAACATTTAGGAAGGACGTATACCAACTCCTGGCAGTGACGAATCCAACCCAGGAATAGTATACTAACCCTCAGCCACGATACCTGTGAACGAATAGTGATTTGGTCCTCGCAAGACATCAAACCCACCACGAGTGATAGGGAACCTTCAAACTCACACGGAGTAAGAAACACATCTAACCCACTCTACGATATCCGGTCAACTGCCACCCATGGTCATCCAAACATCCACAAGAGATACAATTCCCAACAAATTTCTCAAATGACAATTAAATTCAAAATTTCCAAATTTCATATCCAAATCCCTATTTATTTTTTCCCAATGGAAACAATTTAAGAAAAATAAGCAAGAGATCCTTAAACATATAATCTTTAGTATTTAATCAAGCACTAGAGTTTTGAAATCAAGAGTAATTGAATCATTAAGAAAAAAATCCATCTTTCTCAAAAACTAGGGTTCTCATGGCTATCAAACCATAAATACTTTCAAAAATATGGTGATATTTGTAAGAACTTCAAGAAATAAGTATTTCATAGCATATCTAAGGTTTAGAAGCAAAACATACATATATATATAAACCCTAACCTCAATGAACAAGAATGAAAGAAAATCCTTACCTTGGTGTTCTTGAAAGAAAACTAGGACTTTGATCCAATCTAATGTGCAAATTCCCTTTGATCTTGTATTTTTTCCTCTCTTTCTTCCTCTCTAAGGTTTCCTAGGGTTTAAAATGTTGAAATGAGACTAATGGAGGTGTCATTATGTATGAAAAGTGGACCCCAGATCGCGACTTTAAATTTCTGGAACTTACAGAGTGTGCCGGTACGCAGTACCGGTACGATAAACTCTCTGGACAGTAGCGTACCGGTACGGTAACTTTCGGGCGTACCGGTACGCAGTACCGATACGGTCTGTTCAGTTTTGCCTGTTTCCTTTGTTTTTCATTTCCAATTCATTCCAAACTCTTCCAAAACCAACACAAACTTATACAACATAAATTTGTTCATCAAATATAGTTGGTACAAGTTCTATTACAAATGATTTCATATATTTACCTGGGTTTTACCATATTAGCATTTTGAAAAGAAAAGATTACTTGCTATATAAAGATGAAAGTGTGGGGGTTTACAAACACTTCAATTCTCTCTATCAACTCCAGTATTTTCATTGACTCTATCTACATTGCTTGTGTCCCAAGCACATTCATTCCTTTCTTCCACATTTGTATCAACCTAGTTAGCAAAAACCTCACGATAATCTAGCAAATATGGTTGCTTATTATTTCCTGTACTATATACATTAGTTACTTGATTGTCCTCTAAACCATTCAAATCTTCATTATCGATCTCCTCAATAATAACAGAATGTCTAATCTCAGTATCTACATCATTTCCTACCCCCTCCTCATCGAATACATCAAATTGTGACGTATGTTCAATGTATACATCAGCAACTATGTTGGGATATGGGGAATTAAATGTTGTGAACACTTGAGTATCAGTATATAGGAAAACAAACCATTATCCAAATTCTTGCCTGACATCTAATAATGGTACCTAAGAATCTCTTCTTCGTATCCAAACCCCCTCACCATCTCATCAAGTTCCAGTAAAGACATGATGTCTGGATGTCTATGGTGGAAAAAGTTGACCCTACCCCAAACATATTTCTTATGATGCTTCTCTCGAAACACCCTATCATGATGCAATTTCAGTGTAAAATATTTGGAATTTGGGCTCTACAAAGCATAAACAGGACTATGAAATTATCAAATATTGTGACCACTTCACCAACATATTGTCAAATTTCTAAATACATTCAGACTAATATGGGGATCACATGCATATAAAACAACAAACTCGTATAAAATAATCAGAGATTTCATGCAAGAACTACTTCGTCTACGTGCAATTCATGGAAAAACCATAATATCACCACAACATGATTTTGAAAAAAATGGGAAAACATATCATGACATTTTTTTGAGTAAAATTAATGTGTCAAAAAGTGAATAATAGATCTATTCAAGGTTTAATGGTACTTGATTTACCGTATTCTGGATTTTAGTCGTCAGCTTCGTATTGTTGACAATTGAATCAGCCAACCATTACAGAAGTGTTTGAAACCCTAATGAGGTGAGAAACAACCCATGATTTCAGCCTAAGCAGTTGTATATCCAAAATCCCCAAATTCAATGTTGAACCCTAGTTAGGAAGACCAACGATTTGGCTTCCTCACGTGGCTGAAGAGGTTAAACGGGCAGGAAGGAATATAAAATGACTGTATTGCCCTTCTAACTTCATCACATGCTGCTCATATGCTCTTTTTTGTCACTCTTTTGAACGGCAATTAGGGGTAAGGATGAAAGTCAGTCAATGNGGGATTCATCATGACAGGAGCTTTTGCTCATGGAGCTATATTTTTCATTAGAGATTACAATCCGGAACAAAATGAGGATAATGTATTGGCAAGAATGTTAGACCATAAAGAAGCTATCATATCTCATTTAAGTTGGGCCAGCCTCTTTCTAGGGTTCCATACCTTGGGACTTTATGTTCATAATGATGTCATGCTTGCCTTTGGTACTCCGGAGAAACAAATCTTGATCGAACCTATATTTGCTCAATGGATACAATCTGCTCATGGTAAAACTTCATATGGGTTCGATGTACTTTTATCTTCAACGAATGGACCGGCATTCAACGCGGGTCGAAGCATATGGTTGCCCGGTTGGTTAAATGCTGTTAATGAGAATAGTAATTCACTATTCTTAACAATAGGTCCTGGAGACTTTTTGGTTCATCATGCTATTGCTCTGGGTTTACATACAACTACATTGATCTTAGTAAAAGGTGCTTTAGATGCACGTGGTTCCAAGTTAATGCCAGATAAAAAGGATTTCGGTTATAGTTTTCCGTGCGATGGCCCGGGACGAGGCGGTACTTGTGATATTTCGGCTTGGGACGCATTTTATTTGGCAGTTTTTTGGATGTTAAATACCATTGGATGGGTTACTTTTTATTGGCATTGGAAGCACATTACATTATGGCAGGGTAACGTTTCACAGTTTAATGAATCTTCCACTTATTTGATGGGCTGGTTACGAGATTATTTATGGTTTAACATATTGGATGAAATTAGAACTTCGGGAGTGAAAGTGTAACATCTGACAAACTTTAAGGACTAATGGTCCAATTTACCCTAACATTTTTTAGCTAAGACACATTTAAGAGTATAATTTTTTTTTTAAAAAAAAAATTTTAGGACATTGATGAGTAACCAATAATGAGAGGGTTTGGGTGGAGAGTTGATCGTAGGAGCGGGGCATAGTGTGGTGATAGAAAAAAAATTATAAATTTCTTGCATTGGAGGATGCTAATTTAATTTTAAGATAATGTCGTATTGATTGAAAATGTGATTAAAAATAAGGATTTAATGATATGGTGGCGTTTTTTATTTCAGTTTTATTCATTCAAAGTTCAACAGTCATTATAAATATCCTAATTTTTCTAAGGGTTAATCTCAACTTGCACCCTAAAAGATCATTCAAATTTTAATTTATACTCTTAAAGTTTAAAAATATCAATTTATACCCTAAAAGATGTAAATAAGTATCAATGTGCACCTGAAATTAAAATTTGGGTTAATTATAAATTGCATCCCTCAAAATTTAAATATTTCACATTTATGATCCAAAAAGAATTCCATCTATTAGTGCTCGTTAAATAGTTCTCAATTGTATCGTAACATAACATTTTTGTGTCGTGTTCGAGTCAATAAAAAATATTTTTATGTCGAGTCAATTGTTTTGTGTCTTGTATTTCACATTTACGACAATTCATATAATACTATTTAATATTTTTAAAATAAAAAAAATACTAATTTGTAGTCTTTATCAGTCTTATGGGGTTAATTTCAATTTGTTTCATCAGTCTTTAAGTTTTTTTCTTTGAATTTTCTTGCTGTTTCAGAGCTACACTAATTATGGTTGCCAGCAATAATGGACTACCCACACCGACGGCTAAGTAACGTGTAATTAATTAGCTTTCCTGGGTATGACTCTGTACAGATATGTATTGATCTGGTTTTCCAAGAATTAATTCGTTTTTGTTTGATATTGATTGCAAGGTTTATTAACTTTGCTTAGGTATCTGGAATTTGGTAAGTTGGACTTTTTGTGTGTGTGTTTTTTTTTCTTTGGGAGCTTATCTTGAATACTATTGGTTATTATCCTGCAATTAATGGGTATGGCAGAGAAGAAGATGGGGTATATGGTTGAATTGTTTAACTAGTAAGGTCTTCTTCCTTGTGAATTTTGCAACCTCCTCTAAGTTTTTTTTTTTGTGTCCAGACATTCAGATATGGGTAATCATTCCCTTAATGGAAGATGAATTTTATCAAGGTAATCATTCCCTCTAGTCTATGTAACTTTGTCTCTCCCACTTTATATTGGTAGAGAACCACTTCAATTACAATCTGTCTATTGTAGATCTATGGAAGGTAATCTAGAATTGAAGGAGGTGAGGAAATCTAAAACTTAAAGAGAGCCCAGCCCTTTGTACCAAATAAACTTAACTGGATCATACCTTGTCCACAGAGTTTGCGCTTATAATGAGCTTTAGGAGAGGTAAATCAATTGATTCCCAAAATTTAATACTCGCAAATTTCCAATTACAAGATTGACTAGCTAAAGAATTAATATCAAAAGATCCCAAATGTTGAACCAATTTTCACATAACATCTAATTAATGTTCTGCTTCTTGAACAGCTTTTGCATATTAACTTCATACAGCTTTGTTCTTCTTTTTTTTTCTTTCCCTACAATGCTCCAAACATTAATGCATGGCTATAATATTATTTTATTTTCAATTATTTAAGTTAATTATGTTGCTCTTATTGAAATTCTAAATAGATTTACTCTTCTTTAACAATACCATTTCTTGGATTGAATAAACTGAATTCAGTTGAGCTCCATCATCTTCATCAAGAGACCTCAAGTGCTTATTGGCTTGATCAAGCAGTATATCGGAATGATAGGCTGAATTCTTGTAAGTTATTCAAGGAACTATATGAAGAACCTCCTTTCTACACACAAGCATCAATCTTGTCCTTCATATCAATCGCTCTTTGCCTCATTTCATCCCCTTCTTTCCCCACCATAAGTCTTCTTATAGCCCTCTCGAGGTTCCCCCTCTCCAAATCATTCTCTAATTCTAGGCCTACCTTCCATATGTAACTCAGGTACCTTGTATTCACCTTTTGGTCTGCAAAATAGGGCTTACATATCATAGGAACCCCCTCAGAAATACTTTCCAAGGTTGAATTCCAACCACAGTGGCTCCAAAACCCTCCCACTGCACCATGTGCCAACACCTCCTTTTGGGGTCCCCATTTAACTATGCATCCTCTTTCTCCAAATTTTTCTTCAAAACCTTCCGACAGGAGCTCAGTAAGTTCTGAGCCACGAACTGAGCCAGGTCGAATCACCCACAAGAAAGGTTGGCCACTGTTGGCTAGACCCCAAGCCATTTCGGTTAGATCTTTATTGTCCATGATTGACAAGCTACCGAAGCTTACATAGATAACTGATCGAGGAGCTTGCTTGTCAAGCCATTCAATGCAATTGGTGTCCTCTTTTACAAAGCTAGTGGGTGAGGCTGAAGCCAGTTTGTGCAAAGGGCTTATCGAAAAGAATGGAGCTTGATAATGTTGTCGGAGCTTTGACACCGCTGAATGCTCAAGGTAGTCCACTATGTTGCAAATTATGGCCGAAGAAGTTGTTAAATTGCTGAGAAGTTGAATTAGTTTTCCTGAATTTTCAGAGGTTTTTTAAAACCAGACAAGGGTAAATCCTTAAACCTGAGAGGATGAAGTCCTGGCACCAGGTCCTGTGCCTTAGAATCTGCATTACCATGTGATAGCATCAAGTATAAGTAAAATTTTAACTATAATTATGTGGGAAAGGAATTGGTATTAGTTGAGGAGATTCTGAACTGATCAGCTCCAACTCAATACTCAAAGTAAGGACTTTACTCTAGTTTGGTGATATATTGCTTGCCTTATTATTCTTCTTTTACCAAACAATTTATTCTGCATTTGTTAGCCATTCAGCAACATTCATCTTCTACCTTCCTTGCCTTCACAAAATCTCACATAAAACAGTAATTATTCCCCTTGCTTGATCAAATTCAGTTATCATTATCTAAATTGGTGCACCATTCCCCTGAAAGTTCTAAGACTTTCTTTCTTCCTATATTTTGTTATTAGCATGAATAGTGTTTTAATCAGCAATACATTTCTTTAATTTGTTTTTGATGCGACCTATGATTAATGTTGTTCCTAACTGTCAATCCTTTTTTTTAGTAGAGTCTTTTCCCTTTGGTTTCAAGCATCTCTTCAGGGTGACAATTTCTATATGTACCTTGAAAGGAGAGATGACCTTCTGCGTGGAGCCGAAGAATATAATGGTAAGCTAGCAAGTTGAGAGCACAACTGGTGCGGAACAGTATACTTGGAAGGTTCAGATGACTAGCCACAGCTTTGGAAAAGTACATGAGTGAATCGTAGACGATGCAACTGACCTGTTCGTTTGGCGCCTTTTTTTCCACCATTTGGGCCAAGTTTTCTTCGAGTGGTGCTTTGCAGTTATTGTTCATTGCTAATAATGAATCCAATGGGTTCTTGAATGAGGTCTCATGTTCAGTTAAGTTGTCTGAGATGGGTAGAAAGATGAATTCAGGATGGTTTGAAGGCTTGGGAGAATTGAATTCTGTGTGTGCGACGATGATGGAGAAACCCCTGGAGTGAAGTATGGTACCCAATTGAAGCATCGGAGTCATGTGCCCTTGCAATGGAGTCGGGACTAACACCACCACTCGTCCATGCCTTTGTGTTTCTTGATTCTTCATCTCTTTCTGTCTCTCTCTCTCTGTCTCTCTCTCTCTCACACACACAGAGGTGTGCAGAATACAAAATCAGGAAGTGTGGCATCTTGCATTGTTGATGTTAATTATTTTTGGAGTCTTAATAGTGCGGAGGGCATGTTGGAGGGCATCTTTTACTTAGACTTGTCAAATTTCAAAATCATTCCCTCCATCAAATTTCTCCACTTCAAACTTAGAATTCAAAATTTTTGAAAATTTGGTCAACATGACTTTAAAACTTGATCTGGTGAGTAAAAAATAAAAAATATTGGTGCAGACAATTATTATTCCTTGAATAGTACTATATCAATAGTACCTATAATAGTACCAATGAATATTAATCGTATACCATACTAACGAATAATACCGTATGAACAATGCTCATATATAAATAGTAACTAGAATTGGTACTGGCTCTGTTACCAATTTGTTGAAAAAATTACCCTAGGAATCAAATTTAGACCAATATTGACACTCATACTCAAGTGAAAAATAAAAAAATAATTACATAAGGCAAAACAATTTACCTGTTTCGGCAATTGCCTATGTCCACGACAACAATGATATGATATTTTCACTATTTGGAGTAAATAGAGGGCGTAAGAACAATTACTTCATACATTACAAGTACTCACTCCAACAAAATTAGTTCACTCTGATATTTCACTGTATCTCTCATAGCCCACATGTACCTAACCTATGCCCAACACCTCTACTACTTATTTTGTCAAAATGATGGGCCCCCTATGTCCATAAAGCAGCCTTGCCATAACTTCCTTACCGAAAGGTTCTGACCACATTAAATTCTTTGTGTAAGGCCACAAAGTCAATAGAATATTACCAACTAATAATAAAACCTCAAGTGAGCAAGGTGAATCCCACTTGAGTTTATATGGACGAAGAATGAAAAGTTATTTGCTTACATGAAAAATTAGTTATTAATTTTTGTAAAGTCTATTTGCATTTTGATTTTAATATTATTAACAGGTTATACTACATTACATTGTCATGTAGTATCATTGTTATAATGAATATTTTCTCGATATGAGGACATGGTAGCCAGTGGTGTCGTTAGGTTTACGAGGTGAAGTGGTGGTGATATGAGGATGAAGTGGCTGGTGGTGTTGTTAAGGTGGTTGTTGGCAGTGTTTGGTTTGAGGAAAGATAGATAATAATAGACTTGGTAGAAATTTTGTGTGCGTGTCAGTGTCAATTTGTGTATAAAGTATGAATGAGTAAATATAGGTACTAGTTAAGGGTAAATAAGTAAATTTCTAACTTCAGTTAATGGTATTATCAGATAAAACGTGACAACTAGTGTTAGTGTAATTTCAGATAATTGAGAAGGTGTTCCTAAAATTATGCCAATCTACTCGAAAAGTGTCAGTGTTCATATTCTAGTGTTGTACCAAGTTTTAATATGCGGGATTAGGTGCACGCGAATTATATTTTCTAGGTTTACTTGCAGCATTGGTCATCAAAGTTTGTGTTTCATTTTATTTTGCTCTTCCACATTACAATTATATTATATTTATTTATAATATATTAAATTTATTTTTAAGTGGCCCCATGTATAATGCCGTCTAAATTTTTAATGGTTTTTGCTTGTGTACTTTTCACTTGCTCCCAAATGAGGAATATATTGGACAAATCATTTCATACTTGACCCAAAAATTATGGTAGTGATCCTCAAAATATACTATCCGTCTCATTTTGATCCACCAACATTTTAATAGTGTCACATTAGTCCCTAATGTATTCAAAATGCTATTAAAGTGGTCCCCCACATAATATTGTCTAAATTTTTAACGGTTTCTCCCCCCATGTGTTGGTCATGTGCCCTTAAATGAAGGGTATATTGGACAAAACCACTGTCTACTTCACCCAAAAAAAAAGTAATTTTCCTAGACAAAAATATTTATGCTAAGCGCCAATTGTCGTGAGGTTTATGTTATTCCCTTTTGTCAGTTGCAAACAGTAAGTTACAAAAACCGAAGAATACAAGTAGTGGCATTTTTTGTGTTCTATAAGTACAAGATGACTGTAAATTTTCATTCTCGTACTGTTATCTTTTTCTTGTTACTCACCACTTTTAAACTAAATGAGAGAACCACACAATCCCAAGGCAGTTGAACCTTGGTGGGAATGTTTCCTTCTAGAAACAACACTTTAGGATTCTATTTTTTCCTTTATTTACCATAAAAAAAATGGGACAAAAGTCGACGATTGAGATGATGTGAAATGAGAGACGTAGTAGGGGCTGTTGGTTTACTGTCTTTGTCTTGTGTTTTATATTTTTGTTTTTAATTTTTGTTAAAAATGAAAACAAAAATATGTTTGGTAACTGTTTTTGTTTTTGTTTTATATTAGTTATTTGGAAACAAAGACAAAAAAATGGAAACAAAAAAAAGATGTTTTAAGAAATAAGAGAAACAGAGACAACGCGCGCGCAAGAGCTGGGAGAAATTAATGAGATCCAAGCTTCGACTCTTCTTAGCAGCAAAACATATTGTTGAAGTATAAAAACCCATTTAATTCTATCCACTCTTCTGTGCAACGAGACTCTCAGTTCATTCTCCATCTCCTCTCTCTCTCTCTCTCTTTCTCTCTCTCATTTCTTGTATGTGCAACAAGACTCATCAGATTTATCTCTCGCCTCTCTTTCTATAACAAAGATAGAAGGTCTCTCTCTTGTCTGTGCAACGAAGACCCAAATGTCTGTCTCTGTCACTCTCTTGCCTAAGTTAGATTTGTTAGATTTGAGTTAGATTGTGGGGCTGTGTGTCGATTTGTGGGGGTTGTGTGTGTGTCTTTGTGTTTGTGTTCTCGTATGTTATGTTTACTTCTGTGTGTCTGTGTGTATTCTCAGTGTGTGATTATGAGTTAGGCTTGTGCATGTGTATGAGTTGGAGTTGGGTTTGTGTATGTGTATGAGTTGGGTATTTTCATGAATGTCAACTTGCTCTCCACCTATTCGATGAAATGTTTGACAGCAAAACCAATTGGGTATCATTCCAGCACTACAATCCATACCCCTCAAATTGAAGTTGTAATTAACCACAAGTGAACTACTTTGATTGTTTGGATGGAGTAGGAATTGTTACGGTTGCAACGATTGTACCAAAAGTGAACTGCTTTGATTTTTCTGGTCCTGTGTGCATGCCCAGTGAGGTTAAATGGCTTTGTTGTAGGACCTTAGGGGTTTGCCTGTTCTAAGGGTCAAAAGGGTCTTGGTGTGTGATGATAAGGGTTGAGTAATGGGTCTGGAATCTGGCTGATCTGGGTGCTGTGAAGTTGTTGTATTCGAAGGAACACTGAATTAATTTTCTTGGCTTTTGGGTGTTTTGATGGATTAAAGCCATATATGTGATGCAAATTGGTTTTTTCTCTTTGATTCTTGTAATTTTTTGATTCATTCAATAAAATTCCTCTTTCTTTAAAAAAAAATGTATCTATAGCTATGATGTATGTAAAGTATGGTGTCTTGGAATATTCGTCTAAGTTATTTTCTATGGTTAATGAATTATGAGTTTTGATTTGTATTTTATAGTAGGAAATATTATAAAACTAATAATTATAATATAACTTAAAGTAGCTACCAAACATGTTTTTTGTTTTTATTCTCATAATTTGATAAACACAAATGACTCCCAAACATATTTTTGTTTCAGTGTTTAACACAAAACAGAGACAAAAAATTGTCTCTGTTTTTTACTTTTTTGAAGATGCGAAAACAAAAATGTTACCAAACGATCTCGTAGTTTATCGAGTCTTTTAAGTATAATTGGCCCCGCGGAAAATGACTTTATTGCAAGAAGATGGAAATTTCTTCCAAGATAGAGAGCTTAACATTTGTTCTGATGACTTTTAATAATGAAGGCTGGGAAACGTACACAAACATGAATCACGAGTTGTTTTTTGTTGAGGTTATTGTTCAGATTCGTTTCATCGGACAAATCATGTCCTCACAAAATTACCTCAATCTCTTTTAGACTCATTTATAGTCGAGTTTATGTTATATTTGGCTCGCGTCATACATAAATAATGTACCTATAGGTGTGAGTAATAGAGTTTATGTAACTTGATACATTTATTATGCAAGTTTTTTTGTTTTTGAATTGACTTAAATGAGTCTGATAAATCATTAAAATTTTGACCCGAATCTGTTAAGATTAAATAACTTCATGTTGATTTTATTTTAATTGATTGATGGTGTTAAAAATTATCAATCCTTGTGCCCACTTTCAATTATCGGGAGCTAATTTAAGTGAAAGGGACTTAAAATTTGGTGCTCAACACATCATTCCCCAATAAAGCAATTTGGCTAAAGTTGTTGAACCAAAGTTTAAAGTACTCTTCTTTTGCTTTGCATTACAAATTTGCACCACAAATATATCTATCGACATGCCAAAGGGATCACTTGGTTGTGGGTTGGGCGACCTATATAGACCTCCCTTGTATTTCTCGTGTCACGGCACAACATGCATAATTGAGCTGCTTTTGAAATTTATTGAGTCAGGTTGTGCTATATTTAACTTTAATTGTGGGAAAATATACTCAATTCATATTTGAATTATTTATAATTATGTGAAATTTAATTAGCCGGTTTTTTTTCTCATGTATAAGTTATGTTTTGTGGGTTCATGTTAATTATAACCGATTTTAGGTTGACCCATTTATTTAATAGGCCTAACGAATCCATCTGCTTATCATCTAAATCTAAATTCGCTAATATCATCTCCAATTTATTCCAGACACTTATCCTGCCCATTACCTCCAACTCTTCACATGCTAATTTGTTTTCCATTGTACGTACTTCATCGAAATTTGGGAATTACATGATTGACTAATATTACAAATATATTCTTTTGTTGAATTATTCTATTATCTTCAAAAAATTTAGGATCATTTACTTGTTTATATTTGTAACTTTTACCTAAATTTTTGTTATATTTTATTTACAATGAGTAATAACTTTATCAATTTTTTTTTAAATTAAATTAGATTTTATGTTAGATCCTTTATGAAATTAAATAGTTTAGTTGGCATTTTGTGTTTAAATCACAAAAAAATTGTGTTTGAAAAAAAGGATAATGTGTTGAGCTTGGTTTTGCTTTTGTACCGGGGATAAAAGAGAGAGATTGATGCTTATTATGTTTTTTTTTTATAGTAGAAAGTAAAAAAAAAGATTGACGATGTTAAGACTTTCTTGTTAATCCTTTTTGTCCGTTAATAAATGTAATTGCAGAACTTTAAAGCAAAAACATTAACGTCCAATCATTGGCTTTTTCCACTTCAAAATTGTCGATAATATCCAGGTAAGTTAGTGTGGATGGAGTTTTATAATTGGCTTTGTTTGATTTTTTAGTAACCATTACAATTGATATAAGTGGGAATTTGTAGCAAAAAAAATGAATTTTTGTGAACTAGGATTTGTAAATGGGTTTTGTTTTTTATATTGTTCATGTTACATTTGTAATCATTAATCGATAATGCATGTCGTTTACTACATTTGAAACCTTAATTACATTCTAGTTGCAAAAGGTCACATTATGGTGTCATAGTTATAAGAATTGCAAATCAATTCAAACAAGAATATGTTTCAAATCGATTACCTATTGTTAGTGGTTGAACATATTGAATTTGTTTGATGTGGTAATGTAGTTGTTTGAGTTATGCATTTTTATCTATTAGGCTGTGAAATTTTTTGTTCTTGAAATATTGCACAATACCCAACTAAATGTAGTGTCAAAATTTGTTTGGGCGACTTGGGTGAAATTTATTGTTTATTGTCAAAAGTTTCATAATATGTTTTAGCATAATGTCACTCTAGCTTGTCACATTGTGAATACTCACTATTACATGAAAATATTGAAACAAGTTTTTATATTTTATGATGTAGTTTATGTTTTTAGTTGAAACATGTTGATGCTTTATGACTTAGTTTACGTTTGGTAATTTCTATTTGATTGAAGTGGTAATGTATGAATTTGAGTTTTTCTTTGTTAGGAGTTAGGTTTAAAAAATTTTTGTTTTTGAAATTTTGCATAATAGCTAGTGAGTAGAGTGGGTTTTGAAATAAAGTGAGTAGAGTGATTTTTGAAAATTTTGTACAACACCATTTTTTTGGGCTACTTTTTGTGAGAGTTGTCGGTTACTGTCAAATTTCCTTATCTTGTTTCATTATATTGTCACTTTAGGTTGTTACAATGTCACTACTCATTGTAACATGAAAAATAATGTTGCAAACCTTTGAATATATTCCATGAATTCCCTTAGTAAATTATGGTAAATGTGTGTTTGATGTGATTCGTGGGACAAAATAGAAAAACTAAGATGAAGGAAGAAAAAAGTGAATCTTAGTACCGATCTAACATACAAGTCATAACAAGAGTAGTGGAAGATGTTGTGTTACAAGACGAACACAAGTGTGCATTGCAGAGGACTCATTCTGACTATTGTTTGATAAAATCATTTATAATGAGGTTGACAAGACATGGTGCAGAAAGTGCAACAATGACATCTTGAAAATCATATTGTGTTTCAATGACAAATCCTCAAAGTTTGAAATTGGAGGGAAAGAACTCAAATTGTGAAGAAGTGATGTCAAACTTATTTTTCGCATACAGGATGGGTTTGAGGAAATAAATGCTGCAAATCCTGGGAAAGAGAAAACAAAATTTGTCAACTGTTGGTTCAATAAAGATACCAGATTGAATTCAACGATGATAAACAATAAACTGAGGCATGCAACAGTTGGTAGAACTCAAATAGACTTTGATGACGTTGTCAGCTATGCCTACTTCTACTGGTATCTATTTTCTTCAACAACACTAGCAATACACTT
The DNA here is from genome assembly GCA_963454935.2 of Ilex paraguariensis. Taxonomy (NCBI): domain Eukaryota; kingdom Viridiplantae; phylum Streptophyta; class Magnoliopsida; order Aquifoliales; family Aquifoliaceae; genus Ilex; species Ilex paraguariensis. The sequence goes on along the minus strand of CAUOFW020001680.1, from coordinate 643,640 downwards.
GGCTGGGATATGTTCCTTACATCGAGAATTTGGATGAAATTAAAAAGTATTATTGGTGTCGTGTAATTCACGATGCACTCATCTCATTGTTGATGGAAAAAAAAAATTCCCCTACCTCAATTACTGGTTGTGTTCTTGCAATTCTAATAAGCGGCTTGTGTATACATTAATCTTCAATTTTCAATTACATGTTTGCACATATTATCATTTAGATATTGTAATTAACATTGAAAACTACACAGTTTTCGGCTTTGTGAGCACACAACATTGGTTGAACCTGAGAAGCCTGATTCATTCTCAAGACTCCTTAAATGGAACTTACAAAGTCTGCAAAGAATTATGAAGAAGAAAAAGATGAAAGAAAGAAAAAAGAAAAGAGAAGTAGATTTTGAGTATACTGGGAAGAAAAAAGGAAAACATCATAGTGTGGGTTTAGTGGACTAGTCAAAGAAGAATGGGGGAAGCTAGAAAAGCGAGCAACTTGGAATTGACATTATCAACATTGATTACATGAATGAAAAATCTACCACGATCAAAGGTAAATCCAAAAGAGAAATAAAACAATTTTGGAAAGCTTGCGAAAACTTGAGTCCAACCACCTACAACAAATTGACACAAATCCGTAAGGCAGAAGGTTACACATAAGTACCAGAATTCCAAAACCCATTTGAAAAAAAATCTGAAATGTTTTTATAATGTGTTCTTCTTGATTGCTGATTCCTAACACACTCCTTGTAATGTGTAATTATTAATTTCTCCCAAAACATTGAATTAATTATGTTATCATTATGTAGGGCAAGAATATGGTTAGAGATTGGGTGTAGAGGTTATGTAGATGTTGAAGATGCAATGAATGTGATGGGAAGAAGTGAACTGTACAACACTGTACGTATGTTTTATATCTTAAAAATGTTATTTAAATTAGAAGGCAAGAAAGGACTTGATTATTATTTGAATGATCTATTGAATCCTAATTGTATTAAAATAGGTAATAGATTATTGGGGAGATACGTTGCAGCAACATAACGAAAGCAATGAATCATACATATTCAAAAGACGTTGTATATTCATCAACATTTAATGTTGGATAAAAATTATTTGAAAGTTACAATTAAAAAATTAGTCAGGTTTCTTATTCTGACTTAAAATTGTCATACCTTATTTATACTTCTTTCAATGTACAGATAATAGTTTGTCACCCAAAACTAGCAAAAGCTTGACAAGAGAAAATTGACATGCATCTACTGCCTAGTAATAATGCACAATACCTTGTGTTTCCAATGAATTCAAATGTGCAGAGTCGTGCCAATGTACCAGACCATTGGACCCTGTTTGTTCTGGACATTATTGAAGGAAATTGGGCACACTACAACTCACTACGACTAAGGACAAAAGGTGGAAGGGACGCGTACCTAAAAAATGCAATCATATTGGTAAATGTCAACACATAATGCAATTATTTAACATTTTCTTCCAAACATTTTCATACATAACCAAGTAGTGGTAATGACAGAAAAAATATGTAGAAGGAAGGTTAAAGAGTTAATGTTTGCTGAGGGCAACCTCCTCGCCACACAAGACATAGTGCGACCAATAGTCTCATGTGAAAATTGTCTACAACAAAGATCAAACTCGTAAGTTTATGAATAATTCACTGCTACTTTCAGTCAACCAATACATTCAACTATCATTGACTTCAAACGTATTGCAGGGTCGACTACGGTGTCCATATTTGTTACCTAATGAAGCAATTTATAAAAAGGCATTTGGTCCAATGGTACTCCTTGTATTGTAAAAGTTTTGCCTAGTTGAGGTCAAGAGTTCAAGTCTCCCTTCCCCCTCCCCCTCCCCCCCAAAAATTTTTTTTTTTAAAAAAATTAAAAAAAAAATAGAAGGGGAAGAAGTAGAAGAAAAATCAACACAAGCATAGATAAAAGACTTTCAACGTGAAATGATGTCAATTTTCTTGAATGATGAAAAGAGCTAGACTAAAGAAGATTTGAAAATACGACAACAATTATAAAAAACATTTGCAGAAAAATGATTGATTATTCTAATTTTAACTAGGGATCCTGAAATTAACGCCATGATTGTGAGCAAACATGATTGTTTTATAATTTTAATTTAGTTTGATCAAGTAATTATTTAGTAATGTTGATAGTGTACTCATAAAATCATGCCATCACAGGTGTGTGAAAAAAAATACTACGTATTATAGACACATAGTAAGTGTGACATGACAGTGCAACACTTTTAAAAAACACTTTAATCCCCTACAAAAATTGTGCAATTACATTTACTGATCCATACACAATCTAAATGGTATACATTACATAGTGTTACATCAAAATGTGACCTCCATACACATTTTTTTTAACGAATAGGAGTGTTACAACATATTGTAACTTTTAAAAAATATACTAATGTCAATCTAAATGATGTGCTTGTAACAATGTGACCACATAGTGTGACATCCATTTAATGAAAGCAAAAAATTTTAAAAACAATGTGTAATTAGTTTTGAGCAATAGAATCAAACCTCATCAAGTATTGTGACAAAAGTAGCGTGATAACCACAAACAATTGTCATATCCATTATATTGTTGCCGTTAATAATAACCACAAAGTCTACCAATATATATATATATATATATATATATATACTACCCTATAAAGATTACTACATCCTAGACAAAAAGATTGATGCATACAACAAAATGCAATGTGATCCACCCTCCAACCTAAACATTACATTGTCCCAAATGTATGATCAAACAGTTAAGTCAAAAATAAAATGCATAATTCTAGGAAGGGAACATACCTCATGCA
>CAUOFW020001680.1:627150-639541 GCA_963454935.2 Ilex paraguariensis | reverse complement strand
ATATATATATATATATATATATATATATATATATATAATTAAAACACCTACCATAAAGCCATTATTTTGAAAAATAAAATATTACAATGGCGCATTACATATTTTCTTGTTATGGCTACCCAAACGCTCACAACAACCATAACGGATCTACTTAATAAGTTCACCCTACGACCTGATTCTCCACTTCTTCGGATGACCAGGTTGCGGCTTGGATGATGGTGGCAATATATCAACCACTTCCTACGCAAAATCTGGATGACCAAGTGTTGGGATTGGGTATTTTGGATCCACATATGCCTTCTTGTATGTGCTCACATTGAAATAATAATCAACAAATTCATATATGTTGTGTCCACTCTTACGTATTGCTGAAAACACATGTGAACAAGGGAACGCATTAATCCTTCATTGATAAGATGTACATGTGTTGTTCATAATGTCAACAGCTACCAACGAATATGAATTGACATTATACACATCATTACTTGAAACTATTACAGACTATGATCTACATTCATTGAATGCATCATTTAACCTGGATTCCATATTAGGGCATATGATCCTATTCCAACTGATCAATCCTTGCAACCTACAACCCCTCTAATCCATAATTTGTTCCCTTATACTGTCAATCATGCTAGTGATAGGTAAATGTCGAGCTTTCGCAATCCAAACATTAAAAGAATCTGCAACATTAGACAACATTTTACCGTAACGCTTTCCTCGAAAATGGGCATTTGTCCAATGTTCAAATGGCTGACTGTCAAAAACCTATCAATGTGAACACCACCTTCACGACGAAGATATTCAATCTACTTGTGAAACTCGAGCATGCGTAATATTTTGTTTTATAAATAGTATGGGTTAAAGTGTAATTTATAAATATTTGCATGGAGTTTAAGTTGTGATAATTAAACTCATGATAGTTGAGCATGTGTAAATTGAGGAATGTAGTAGTAGAATACGTGGTAATGGGGAGCAAAGCGAGATTTCAAAAGTATCGAGAATTATTGATTTACTAAATAGAGGAATAAGCAAAACAAGATAGAGACTTTATTGTAATTTTGATAACTCTTTGCATGGGAAGACACTCGACATGTGTAGCTTCTCCAGCCAAGTGCTTGGGAAAAATATAAAAGGAGAGGAAAATTGTCTTAGGTGGGGGAAGAGAGGAAGAGAAGTAAAAAAAAACAAAACAAGTAAAAGGAAAAGGAAGAAAAGCTAAGGGTTTCGGGGAGAGGGAGTTTGCCGAAGTGCATGTGTTCTTGAGTGAGGAGTTTCTTCTTTTGTATGAGTTGCTTGATCTTTGATTGAGCAAAGGAGTGGAGTGAAGTTGTGCTAAAGTATTGAAGAGAACTTAAAGCTCTTGGGTGAGGATTCAAAGGAAATCCGAAGAAACTGGGTCGCAATGGAAGTAAGAGATTCTCATGAATTTTCATGTTTTTCTGCTTCTAAATGCTTGAGGCTTGGGTAGATGAAGTTTGAACCTAGTTTTGAAATTTGAAACAGGATTCAATCGATTGAAGAGAGGTTAAACTAGTTGAACAGAATATTGGATGCAAATCAATAGGTTAAAGCATGTGTTGAACCGGTTGATCAGAGTACTTGAAGGGTTCCAACCAGTTGAAGGATCACGACCAACCGGTTCATCAAAGTTAATTTTGACAAATTTGTTGTAATGTTCTATGCTCTAATGTAATTGATCTAAGACTTTGTTAAGTCATTCAATGGACCTTAAATAGGTTCTTTTGACTTTTATGGGTTGCATATACACCATGGGGAGGAACATAAAATGTGTTAACATGTGTGTGGGTAAACATGCATAAACACATGATGGAGTTAAATGAAAGTGCTAGACACTTGGGTGTAAAATATTATGGTATAGGAACTGAGACATCAACCTCTACATCAAAAGTACCAACCAGGAAATAATTGTTGTGTTTCAAGACATGAAGTGAGTGGCCTTTTTTCTTGTGGTTGATAATGGTCATGGTATACTTATGTGATGTTATTAATGTGTATGAAGATTTAGCCTTAAAGGCAAGTGTAAGTAGCCCATAGTGGCATGATTATGCCTTGTGGTGACGCCTTTGTGGCGGATTTATGTTACGCCTTGGTGGTGGCGCCTTTGTGGCGGATATATGTGTTCTAAATGGTAGACAAGTAGCCTTGGAGTCAAATATATATAAATGTTTGAAGTGATTTTATTATGATTGTTGCAAATGGTTATTTGTTAACATGTGATGATAGTTCCTTGTTAGCAATGCATGTTTTAAATGATGATGTTTAAGGTATATATTTTTATTATCAATTTACTAAAATTGTTCATTCATAGAGCATGTTGTGCTCAACCCCCATAGTTTGTGGTTTCAAGGAAAAAGAGGGAGCTTGGAGTCCACTGTTGTGTCTTAGAGGGTCGAGGTGTTTAAGTAGAGTATTGGTGTCATATTTTGTAATGTTTAAGGCATATAACTATGTACAACTACTGAGCTTCGAGCTTAAGCGTTTAGTTAAGGATTATATGAAGTTCCATGTAAATGTATGACTTGAACTCAGTGTCTATGGATTATATATATATATGGGATTATGTTTGAGCTTGTTTGTGAAGTAATGTAATGTTTATACCATTGCGTAGGATGACAGGTTGTTGATTGTTGAGTGGGGTCCACCCTCATGGATTAGTTCATATGTACTATGTCTGGGATGGGGTGTGACACTTCTCCTTAAAAATAGATACAGTTGGTGTAAAAACACATTCCCATAGCTTAAAAATCATATGCTCCCTGAAATCATTGGGAAAATGACTTCAGCTAGATTTGTCTCTCAAATTAGCTTTTAAAAGCTGCAGGCATGGCTTCCAACAAGTCCACGTTCCGGTTAGATACAAAAGTAATCTCGCGATCATGGTCCAAAATATGAGTCAACTTTTGTACAAACCAACTGTAACATTATAATGTAACATAAGAATTTTAAATGAAAGTATACTTTGATTGCCATTTTTGACACGTTGATTGCCATCTTTGATAGTTGCCAAAAGAATATTTCCTTTATACCTACTTTTCAAAAATTTTCCATCAATAAAAAGAAATGGCCGACAATAATTGAAGCCATTGATGCTACCTTTAAACATACAAGAAAATAATCAATAGCTGGCGTTTCTCAAATGCCATTAACTGTCAAAAAAACAGCCGAAGAAGTCAATCGCTGGCGTTTCATACAAGGTTCGCCTATACCATAACCGGGAAATTTCCCTGTGTTTGTGCAAACATCAAAAATTATAAAATGGCATTTTTTGCAGCGTTTATTTACACGCCAACCCCTTTTCGGATTTTGTCGACTAGAATAATCCAATTGCCGGCATTTATAATAAATGCCAGGAAAGCTTTTTTGTTTTTTTTTTCCTATTTTTTATTTTTTTTGCATTCTATTTTGTATTTATAGCATCCACACTAACTAAATCCAATCAAAATACATAATATTGCAGACCCATATAAAGTGTCTCGTGCTTATTAAGAACTTATATTGTGCTTTATTAAAATTCCCCTCCCTTTGACCATCAAAACCCTTTTCAACAAATCATACTCAATGAGGCCTGGACCAAAGGAAAATTTGAAGAACAACTGGTCGCACCGAGTCATGGCATCCACGTGCAGGACGACCTAATCTCAGGTTTTAGCGATTTAGAAGTAAGAGTTCAGGCCGTAACATAAGACTCGAGCATCAATTGTGCTGGAGAAGGTGATTTGATCAAAACAATCAAATATGTGAACTTCTACTGCTTATCCTCCTAGTCTTTGAACATCTCCATGTAAACTTTGCCAGCACCATGTGGTCCATGGATATAAAAATTGACCTACGCACAATTGATAAGATGTTAAAGCTCTCTAGAGGATATTTGGTATATGAAAATCCAACATCAATTTTTACATCAGTAACACCAACCTCCATAGCTTTCACAATGATTCTAGTCAGATGGAAAGGCACCTACATCACAATGTTTATGTAAGATGAGCAAAAGTTAAATTGATCTGATGGTGATTCTGGCATTTATAATGTTTCTGCACAACAGTTTCAACGTGCAGAATCATCCCATTGCAAAACAATGTATAAGTGTTTTCAAGCCTTAATAAATCAACCTAATCTCTTCTAATAAGTAGTGCAGCATAACGTTACTTGGGTGTCAATCACCCTAGCTAGTAGGTAACCACTAACCTGAAACACCATATCCCAATAAGAAGAATAACACACACACACACACACACATGCATTGATCACTCAATTCACATTAGCTTGAGTTTAAAGTGGATTCAGGTATACTTGTTCAAGACAACAAAGGGATAAACTTGTCGAGCGAAAAAAATTCTTGATAATGATTGGAGACCATAACCATAATTGCTCCTACATAGGACACATTTGGAAAAAAGGCCTCAATAATAACCATATATTCATCTTATTATAAGATAACTAAGCCAAAAGTACACAATTCGATTACAAGTGTCAACTCATCATCAAACCAAAGAAGGCAGGAATAGTAACTGCTATCATAGCCTGAAACTTTCCAAATAAAAATATGCAAATTGAACTAATTTCCTAATCATAAGACCTTAACAGGAGTTAAAATACAAAAAGATGGAAAAGCTATACGAAAAATTGATTTCAATGGGGATGCAGGGGGATAGGGGTTAAGAGAAAGGGTAGGGGGAGGGTAACTAGTGACAACAGGGACCCCTTTGGCCAATCAATCGGGTTTTTTGACCGGTCTACTCCAAAGCTTCAGACATACTCTTTACAGGCGAAGAACCAAGAACCTTAACTACTTGAATGCTCAAGTCCACTTCAACACTATCAACACCTAAAAAACGACCAGGAAAGTAGCCTCCGGAATCAAGATTCATTCCCATATAAACCCTACCAAACACACCATGACTAATCGATTCCCCTTTCTCCACTAGATTTGATGTGCATCTTCTTTTTTCACTTTCACAGATCCAAAATTCACAATCGAATGCAGTGCAGCGATAGGAGATTTTGAGAATAGCCTGATCCTCCATTTCTCATACTTGAACCGATTTTCTCATACTTTTCCAAGTGAAAATCGTCCCAAATTATAGACATATTAGAGAATTACAAGTCTAGAATTCACAAATCACCAATCATCAGCAACACACTCTCCTTAGTCGAACTCAAGAAGTGGAGTGGAGAGAGATAGAGACAGAGAAGCGAGGAGGACACGGTGACGAAGAGAATTTTGGAGAAAAATAGTTAGGTCAAGTCTAGGAAGTGCTGTCCAAAAAAAAAAATTTGCCAAGTGAAATAAAAACAGATTTCCATTAATTTTTATCAGAAATTTTGTGGCGTTTATACATAAACGCTGGCATTGAACGGCGTTTTGCCTACACACCGGTAATTAACTGCCACCCTTTTTGATATTTCTTGTAGTGAAATGACACAAATAATCTTTGGAATCATTTAGTCTCTTCATCACAATCTAATATAATGTGGCTGCCAGGATTGTTACGAACTGCAGTATCAACATACCAATTTATCTGTTGGTATGACATTGTACGATCACCAAACATCATTCCTTTCTTAACACCCAACCAAGCACGATCACATGAAATTGTAAGACCATAATCTGTACAAAATTCACTGACCACTTCAGTTGGACGAGTTGTTTTATTGTCATGAATATGATTAACAATCAATTCAACAATAAGATTAGAACTCAATCTCTTATTCTTATTTGCACGTAGTGCAACCCCATATTAGGCCTCGGCAACGGACCAGCCCGGTCTAGGATTTTTTGTCCCATAACCTGCCCCGTGGGCCGGGCCTTTAGGCTTTGACTAGTTAATGGACCAGACTAGGCCCACCTGTTAGGAATTTTTAAGGCCCATGGCTTGTTCCATGGACAGCCCTATTGGGCAAAAATTGGACTACATACGGGCCAGGCCTTATGGGTCGCCCATTGGCCCTGAAACAAACTTTTTATTTTTATGTAAAAAAATACAAAAAGACATTGAAAATTTTATTTTTTATGTAAAAATTACAAAAATACATCAATTACGTGAAGTTGGACATGAGAAAATAAATTGACAAAAAATTATTCATATAGATTGAATTTAACAAATATTCATAAAGAGTTACAATGTTATATTACAAATTGATTAATAGGTGAGACTATTTTGCATCACCACAAATTGAGTAAGTTTGCACCTACACAATTGTCAATCATTTGTAAGTCTCAATATTATAAAAGTTATAAATCAAATATCAAATAAACAATACAACTATGAAATATAATATAATAATCTTCTTCGAGCGAACTATCAGGTGCCCAATCTTCTGTTTGCAAGTTCATTTACATTAATGCTTGAACTAATTCTTGATTTCTTATTTCCTCATGCATCTTTACGTTATCAAGACTCTATTCTTTGAGGCACACTAAAGCTTCAATTGTTGATGGATTCAAACTGCATCGTGCGTCAGATAGTATTCTGCCACTTGCAGAAACAACTGCTTCTGACGATATAGTCAAACCTGGAACCATTAGTAGATCACCGGCCTTAATGGAAAGCACAGGATACAAATTTTGGTGTGCTTTCCACCAGCCCAATAAGTCAAAGGGTGATTCATCATCATGCTCAACAAAAGGTTGTTCAATATAATGTTTTAATTTATTATGACCATGTGCAGGTGTTTGTTCTTTTCCTTTTTTCATAAGGTGTATTGCTCCTAAACCCCAAGAAGTAGGTGAGGAGCTTGTGGCATGGTGTGACGTGTTAGTAAAATCTATAATTCCATATTTTTGTTTGTAATAATTAAATAACTCATTTAAACAAGTAGTAATTAAGTCTTCGGTTGATGCAATTTTTTCGTAATCGTTTTGGTAAATAATCTCTAACCACACACTTAGACATTCTGTTTTAAATCTTAGATCAATTGCAACTGCAACACCAAAACATCATGGTATATCAAAAAAATATTTATCACACTTTATTCTCATTAATTGAACAATATGTTCAAAATTAGATTTTTGAATATATTCATTAAATGCTAGACAAATATTAGTTAAGTGATATACAACATTAGAAGATGTTGAGGGGAACTAGTTGTGAGATCCCATATTTTATATAAATATAAATGGTATTAACTTGATAGTCTTTCTTTTAAATGATTAAAATAATGAGAGAAACTTCGAATCGTTGTTAATGAAATTGTCGCATAAGTTTGAGGTACAGACATATTGACTTTTTAGTTCAATTTAATTTTTGGAAATGTTTAAGATTGATAAAAGTAACTAAATAAATATATTAATTTTTTTAGCTCAAAATAATATTACGATTGAATCCGAGAGGTCCAAAAACCTTGGAATAAACATTTAGCGCATATAGCGGTTCGGAGAGATAAAATAGTAACTTTAGTGTTTCAGATGTAAATTGACTTTGATTTTGAGATTAATCATAAAACTAAATGTTTTTAAGTTAAAATAACAAAAAAAAATGAATTTGGAACGTTGAAAAACCTTAGGGTAGTCATATGGATCAAATTGGAATGTGTAGTGAAAAAATTGTAATTTCGGAGAAAAATATATTTTTTTTTTGCCCATGAACAGTAAAATTTGGGACTACTGGGTTGAAATCCCAGATTTCAGCCCCTTTTCTTCCATTTTTTCATTTCACTCTTATCCAATACCTCTTAGAACCCTAGAAAAAGATAAAGGGAAGAAAAAAGTCTCTAAAGCTAGAGTTTTGCTTTAAAATCCTAGGAACTTGGCTTGGAATTCTTGATTTCTAGGTGGAGTTTTTCTCTCTCTTGCATTTACATTATGCATTTCATGTATTTTCTTTAGCTAAAACTTATTATGTGTTTGATGGCAAAATATTTGTTATAAATCTTGATTTAGTGTTGAGTATGCCAAAAGTTGGAAACTCATATGCATAAAAATGATTTTAGTGTTGTGGGTTTGAAATCCTAGTTTGATGTTAGTTATGAGTATTTGATTAAACTTATGATTTGGAGTTTTGAAGTATGTTATGATCTTGTACATAATATGACTTATTCTTCTGGAAATGAAAATGATTTTAGTGTTGTGGACTTGAAACTCTAGTTTGATTTTAGCTATTGATATTTGATTAAACCTATGATTTGGGGGTTTTGAAATATGCTATGATTTTATACATAATATATATGGCTTATTCTCTTAGAAATGGTTATGTTGCTCTGAAAATACAACTTTTGAGATTTGAGCCTCTACATGTTTGACAAAATGTCAAGATTATGACATGTGTGTTTAAAAGGATTTATTGATATAGAAAATAATGATTTTTGAAAAATGTATGTTCGATACTAACAGACAGAGGGTTAGTAGACGGTTGGGGCCTATTGAGTGAGTTGTTAAGGCGGCTACTAGTCCTAAGGGAATTGATTATGATAGTGGCTTTCGATGATGGCCTATGTGATGTTACAAGTAATGCCCTACAAGTTCCCTTTAAAAAGCAAGAAAGGCAATGAGAGCCTAGAGTGCAGGACCCAACAGGTTCCCTGGGAATGGTTCATGCGTGAACCAGTGTGATTGATTACCACCAAAGAACTCCTCTACCTCCCCACAACACAACCATACTAACCAATTTAACCAAAATAACCTCAAACTCAAAACTAATTTCATAAAAACTTAGAACCCAAAAATTTAAAAGATGAATTCGAGCAATTGTAGTACATGATATGAAATTCTAATGATACCAAGAGATTCCTTGCACTCAAATTAGCCTAGTAGCATACCTCTAGTCATTCAAAGTAGCTTCTTCCACAAATCTGAAATTCCAACATTTGATTTTCTCTCTCTAGCTTCTAGCTTCTAGCTTCTCTCTTCTCCCTCTCTCCTCTCTTGGCGGTTCTACCTTATCCAGAGACCTACTGAAGTCTTGAGCACCTCTCCTCAATCACTCTGGAAACTTGGAGAAGGCTGGGGAGGGCTCTTCTGTTGCCAGATAGCAGCTTGGAAAGAAATGTCATATAATGGCATTTTCATAAATAACTCAACTTCAATTTTTTTTATTTTAATTTAATTCTAACTTTTTTATAATTATATACCTATTAAAACATGCACTATAAAAAAATATTTTCCTATATTTTTTTCGTACACATGTATGCTCAGATTTTACACTACACATCTCTCTCTCTCTCTAACTTTGTTTTTGGATTGTTACCACACCTATTTGATTGTTAACAAGGATTGCTGATTTTGGTAAGTACGAATGTTAAACTTGTTGGGGGAAATAAAAATAATTATACATAATTTTAATTAACAAATTAATATTAAGATCACAAACTAACAATAATATAAAAATAAATAAAAGCTAACAATTAATTTAGAGTAGAATAAAATAAATGTTATAAATTAGAAAGAGCTGCCCTGCGAGTTCGAGAGTCGTGTGAACACTTGTCCTTAAATATTTGAGTCTCTTTATTTGAGAGTACTGATGGATATCAATAACTCTAAGATTAAACTCGGACGTTCGCAGCAATACCTCCTCAATAGTCACACCCACTTGAAGAAAGGGGTGAACCTGACTCAAATCAAAGTTATCCGAAAATACAAGGCAATATATAAGTAGGTATAAGAGACAAAACATGATAGAAGAATTTTTTTTTTTTGTTTGAGTAAAATTGGAAATAAGGATAGATCCATCTTCAAACTACATAGCTTTCTCATATAGCACTTTAAAAAGAGTAATACTAGATAGACTTAAAAACTAAACTTGATAATCTCAACCATTGAACAGGTAGTGGGTTTCAATAAATGCTGGGACCCACAGTGAAACCAATAGTTGTAATTATCAAGTCTGATTTTTAAAACTATGTAGCATTGCTCCTTTAAAAAACTTACGATTAATGGATTTTAAAGCTCTAATGACTAGTTACAATCCAAGTTATAAAACATATTATAATAACCCATTAAATAAGTATAAAAACCCGTTAAACATATTATCAATCATCCTATTAAAACATAATAAATATAAAATAAAAATTAAATAAAATAAAACTAAACATTAATAATAAAATCAAATAAATTACACTGACACCGCTTGTAGATTGATCTAATTCAAAAAATTAAGGGGGTGTCTTTGTAATTAGATCAATCTACAAGGGTGTTAGTGTAATTTACTCCAAAATCAATCACAAGTTTGAAAAATTCTCATTTTATTCTAACAATCCTCCACAAGTTTTAAAAACTTTAATATATCCAAAATATATAAACTTCAGGACAAACATTATACTGTGCAATGGGTATAGGTGTCTTTTGACTTAAACCTCACTTGATATTGACAGTCTTTCCCTCGAGGATCAAAGTAAACTAGGTCTTGAACTTAACCCTTTAAGCCAGAGTTTGATGTGTCACACACAGTATCGATATTAGTTAGGATTCGCCGGTCAATGCAAGTAATGAGCATACACTTGATCTTGATTTTCATGAGAGTTTCTAGAGAATAACCAAATTCTAACAGTCGCGGCCTCAAGACTATTGTCATTTAGGTGAGCCCTCCAAGGGTGCATGTGCACAATTCTCTGTAGGAGTGTTCCTACCTCGGTCCCATTCAGGGTATAGTCCTTCCTTACCATCACAATACAAATGCACCTCTGTTATAGGGATGATCAGAAAAATATCTCCTCTAGGAAAATATCTCATAATGCTAATGAGTCGTGCAGAATAAATTATTTCTATCCGTTGAACTTTCTTCATGGTTCCCAGTCACATTAGTTGAGTTACCTCCCTATGTGACTCCCTTACGGGCTTATGGTCATACCTCTCGTCAGTCCTCAAAAACTTAGCTTTTCTCCAAAATTCACTAATGAAATTGATCATCTTTTATATATTCATGTCTCATGACTTTTCTCAAAAGTTGTAAAATTATTTATCAGCTTTGTTTGGTTGAAGATTTATAAATTTCTTGTAGAATGATCTTTCTTTACGGATGAAAATCTTGCTCGGGCGTGCACGTCTCCATTCCTTCTTATTGATATTAATCTGACATGTCTCAAACATTACTGGCAAATACTACATTAAAATGCATTTGTTTGAGATGATCATTAGGGCCAAAAATAATTCACTTATTAGGTATGAAACAATTTATATAAACATCTTAATAGATATTTGTATCGTTGCACTTTTCAACACTTATAGACAGATACCAAAACATAACTTATAAAAAAATTCTGATTACATGTGCATCGTTATGCCCTCACCTTTAATGTGTTCTTATGATATGCTTCTTTTCCTTATTTAAAGTTGGAGCTATGTTATTTAAAGATCTTGTAGTTCATTAAAACAATATTTGTGTCAATCTCTGCATTAACAACCATCTCTCAATAATAATCCTCCAATAGGTTGACAATCACACAATTAGACTAATTGCTACATGGCACAATTTGTTTATTATTTTATCATCAAGTAAATAGCACCAATTAATCAGAATAATATATAGACTTACAAGTTGTAAATTTCAACCATGAACTTCTTTTCAACTGTTATCCATAATATTTCAATATTGTGTCTGTTGCATGATTGACTATCATGAAGATAATCAAATAAACAACACAGACCCCACATTACCAATCTCTAAGGTATTGGCCATATAAAACTACCACAAGAGTCGCAACATCATTCATCCCACAAAACCATAAACAAAAGATTGTTTGACTAAGAGTCTAATATCTATCATAAATCAATCATGTTTGGTCAATAGGGCTGGTCCAATAGTCAGGGAACTTAAATTGTGTCAACTCCCTAATCCCTCCCCCTCCATTGAAGCCGAAACCCTCCCCGTCTACTATGGATCTGGTGGTTTGTGACTAGGTGGTTGAGTGGTGGCTGTGGTGGTTTGTGGTTGGGTGGTGGCTACGGTGGTTTGTGGCGGTGGTGGTTGTTGGATAGTTGGTTGGGTGGTGGTTGCAGTTGTTTGTGGTTTGGTGACTGGGTGGTTGTTTGGCTGATTGTGGTTGTGGTGGTTGGTAGCTGCAGTGGGTTGGCAGTTGTGGTGGTTGTGGCTGGATGGTGGCTATGATGGTTTGTGGGCTTGTTGATTGTAGCTGCATTGGTGGCTGTGGTGGTTAGTGGTCTTTTATAAGTAAAACCATAACACCTTATTTTCACAAAATATTATTTAGCAATAGTCTTTTATAAGTAAAGTTTCATGCCAATTGTTTAACAAATAACAAAATCACACAACTTTAAAAGAAAAATTTAGGAAAACTTAAATCCATCACAAATGTTTTAAACCAAACGTAGATATAGGAATAATGTAAATCTATCACAATCAAATTACTTAAGTTCAATCAAATGAATTAACTGAATCCACAATGTAATCCATACTCTTTTTTTTTTTTTTTT
>CAUOFW020001680.1:608116-619117 GCA_963454935.2 Ilex paraguariensis | reverse complement strand
GGTGGGGGGGAGGGGATTTGGGTTTTTTTTCTTTCTTGTGATTTTTATTTTTACACAAAATATTAAGACAAGGGTGATTGTGGGTTTTTGATTAATTTAAGTTATTTTTAATAGTGGTCAACTAATGGTAAGAGTTAATTAAAATTATTCAAACATCAAGGGGACAAATTGTTAAATTTTAAACCAGTGGGCCCTAATTGATATAAGACCCAAGTTTAAGAAGGTATTTTATAATTAACTCTTATTAGATTATCCCAGTATGAAATTATTTTGGCTCCGCCCTTGATTTTGTCTTATATATTTTTCTATATTTTATTTGATTGTCTTAACTCCATACTAAGTAATATTACATCTACTTAGGTCTTTTTGGTTAAAAAAGAGAGCCGAAACCCAAAAGACTAACTAACAATCAACCTATAAAAACAGACACCATGCGCACCTAAATCAATTAGAAAAAGGATCCCTATAGGAGGTTTCTGGAAGACAGTGTTCCCCAAAGCCAACTGATGAGCCAAATTGGCTAACCAATCTGCATAAGCGTTTACTTCCCGATAAACATGCTGAATCTGAACATGCCACTAACGCCGTAACAGTGCTCGAAATTGTAAGACTAAAGAACGATGGTCATTTTCCCCTTTCTCACACAGAATAACAACAATCGTTTTGGAGTCAACCTCCAATTCAATATGCTTATACCCGAGCTCCCAAGCCATCCGCAGACCATCTAGAAAAGCCCATAATTCGCAGACACAACAGAGCAAGCTCCAATATTTTGAGCAAAACCACCAAGCCATTTATCCGTAGCATCTCTAATGAGACCCCCAGCCCCAGCATGACCCGTATGTTTTTAAAATGAGCCATCTGTATTCAGTTTAAACCAACCATTCTTTGGNAATTTTTTTTTTTTGTTTGAGTAAAATTGGAAATAAGGATAGATCCATCTTCAAACTACATAGCTTTCTCATATAGCACTTTAAAAAGAGTAATACTAGATAGACTTAAAAACTAAACTTGATAATCTCAACCATTGAACAGGTAGTGGGTTTCAATAAATGCTGGGACCCACAGTGAAACCAATAGTTGTAATTATCAAGTCTGATTTTTAAAACTATGTAGCATTGCTCCTTTAAAAAACTTACGATTAATGGATTTTAAAGCTCTAATGACTAGTTACAATCCAAGTTATAAAACATATTATAATAACCCATTAAATAAGTATAAAAACCCGTTAAACATATTATCAATCATCCTATTAAAACATAATAAATATAAAATAAAAATTAAATAAAATAAAACTAAACATTAATAATAAAATCAAATAAATTACACTGACACCGCTTGTAGATTGATCTAATTCAAAAAATTAAGGGGGTGTCTTTGTAATTAGATCAATCTACAAGGGTGTTAGTGTAATTTACTCCAAAATCAATCACAAGTTTGAAAAATTCTCATTTTATTCTAACAATCCTCCACAAGTTTTAAAAACTTTAATATATCCAAAATATATAAACTTCAGGACAAACATTATACTGTGCAATGGGTATAGGTGTCTTTTGACTTAAACCTCACTTGATATTGACAGTCTTTCCCTCGAGGATCAAAGTAAACTAGGTCTTGAACTTAACCCTTTAAGCCAGAGTTTGATGTGTCACACACAGTATCGATATTAGTTAGGATTCGCCGGTCAATGCAAGTAATGAGCATACACTTGATCTTGATTTTCATGAGAGTTTCTAGAGAATAACCAAATTCTAACAGTCGCGGCCTCAAGACTATTGTCATTTAGGTGAGCCCTCCAAGGGTGCATGTGCACAATTCTCTGTAGGAGTGTTCCTACCTCGGTCCCATTCAGGGTATAGTCCTTCCTTACCATCACAATACAAATGCACCTCTGTTATAGGGATGATCAGAAAAATATCTCCTCTAGGAAAATATCTCATAATGCTAATGAGTCGTGCAGAATAAATTATTTCTATCCGTTGAACTTTCTTCATGGTTCCCAGTCACATTAGTTGAGTTACCTCCCTATGTGACTCCCTTACGGGCTTATGGTCATACCTCTCGTCAGTCCTCAAAAACTTAGCTTTTCTCCAAAATTCACTAATGAAATTGATCATCTTTTATATATTCATGTCTCATGACTTTTCTCAAAAGTTGTAAAATTATTTATCAGCTTTGTTTGGTTGAAGATTTATAAATTTCTTGTAGAATGATCTTTCTTTACGGATGAAAATCTTGCTCGGGCGTGCACGTCTCCATTCCTTCTTATTGATATTAATCTGACATGTCTCAAACATTACTGGCAAATACTACATTAAAATGCATTTGTTTGAGATGATCATTAGGGCCAAAAATAATTCACTTATTAGGTATGAAACAATTTATATAAACATCTTAATAGATATTTGTATCGTTGCACTTTTCAACACTTATAGACAGATACCAAAACATAACTTATAAAAAAATTCTGATTACATGTGCATCGTTATGCCCTCACCTTTAATGTGTTCTTATGATATGCTTCTTTTCCTTATTTAAAGTTGGAGCTATGTTATTTAAAGATCTTGTAGTTCATTAAAACAATATTTGTGTCAATCTCTGCATTAACAACCATCTCTCAATAATAATCCTCCAATAGGTTGACAATCACACAATTAGACTAATTGCTACATGGCACAATTTGTTTATTATTTTATCATCAAGTAAATAGCACCAATTAATCAGAATAATATATAGACTTACAAGTTGTAAATTTCAACCATGAACTTCTTTTCAACTGTTATCCATAATATTTCAATATTGTGTCTGTTGCATGATTGACTATCATGAAGATAATCAAATAAACAACACAGACCCCACATTACCAATCTCTAAGGTATTGGCCATATAAAACTACCACAAGAGTCGCAACATCATTCATCCCACAAAACCATAAACAAAAGATTGTTTGACTAAGAGTCTAATATCTATCATAAATCAATCATGTTTGGTCAATAGGGCTGGTCCAATAGTCAGGGAACTTAAATTGTGTCAACTCCCTAATCCCTCCCCCTCCATTGAAGCCGAAACCCTCCCCGTCTACTATGGATCTGGTGGTTTGTGACTAGGTGGTTGAGTGGTGGCTGTGGTGGTTTGTGGTTGGGTGGTGGCTACGGTGGTTTGTGGCGGTGGTGGTTGTTGGATAGTTGGTTGGGTGGTGGTTGCAGTTGTTTGTGGTTTGGTGACTGGGTGGTTGTTTGGCTGATTGTGGTTGTGGTGGTTGGTAGCTGCAGTGGGTTGGCAGTTGTGGTGGTTGTGGCTGGATGGTGGCTATGATGGTTTGTGGGCTTGTTGATTGTAGCTGCATTGGTGGCTGTGGTGGTTAGTGGTCTTTTATAAGTAAAACCATAACACCTTATTTTCACAAAATATTATTTAGCAATAGTCTTTTATAAGTAAAGTTTCATGCCAATTGTTTAACAAATAACAAAATCACACAACTTTAAAAGAAAAATTTAGGAAAACTTAAATCCATCACAAATGTTTTAAACCAAACGTAGATATAGGAATAATGTAAATCTATCACAATCAAATTACTTAAGTTCAATCAAATGAATTAACTGAATCCACAATGTAATCCATACTCTTTTTTTTTTTTTTTTTGCTGATCATGTAATCCATACTTATTCAAGCCTAATAAATCAAAATAGTTTGAACCAAAACATAATCCATAACGGATAAATTCCAAATATAGCAATCCAGTTAATATAACAAGCTCCAAATCCCAATTTCAATCCAACATATAAAAATGTCAGAGAGGAGAGAACTTACAGATTTTCAATTGTATTAGTGTAAACCTTCAAATTAATTTGTTCTTTACAAACAGAAGACTTCGCTACAACCTAAATAAGCTCGACGTTCTTTTTGTTCCCTTTAGCCTCCAATTTTCGAAAAACAACTCATTGATTCGGGTCAGGCTGCTGCGGACAATTTCAAAAGAAATCAATACATAAACGATAAAATCGACATGGTTCAGTTCGAATTCAATAATCGAAGCTCTAATTCTATATGAAAATAAGTGAATGGATGGGATAGTAGAAACCCTAATTACAATCCCATAAAATTACAAAAGCTGTTGAAATCAAATAAATCGCTTATTGGTACCTCTCCACATGCCATCTCCGATATAATCTCCTAAGCTCTCATCTCTGTAAAAGATATCCTCACAATCGACTTGTATAAACGACGATAGAAGTCGAAAACGGAGAGAGCAACGAGGGAACACTATACAGAGGAATGCCCAGGAGTACGAGAGGAGCACAGACCTAGAAGCCTGGAATGAAGGAAGAGCAGCAACGAACATAGTGGAAAATTGGAAGAGTAAATTACACTTTACTCCCAGAACTATTGTCATTGTTTTAATTTATACCCTCAACAATAACATTTATCATATTATACCCTAAAGTATGAAATTTATTTCATATCACTTTAATAGATAATGACAAACTTGAAAATCTGCCAAATAATGAAAGAAAACCCCAAAAAACTTTACGCCAAGTGCCTAGAACCACTTTATTTTACCTATTTTACAACTAAATAATTGTTGAAAATAAAAAGAAATTTTTATTGACAGTACAAATCTTTCACATGCGCATTTATCGTAAAAAAATTGGCATTTGTTATCTATTGGAGTTATATGAAATAAAATTCATATTTTAGAGAGTAATATAAAAAATTTTATAGTTTAAGGTATAAAATAAAATTAAAGCAATAGTTTAAAGGGATAAAGTGTAATTTATCTAAATTTGAATGATGATGCTGAGTAACCTTTAAATCCCAATCCGGTAATTGGTAAAGGACGTCACACGTTTTTATAAAAGAGTAATATTATATGGGTTTAAAAAGAAAAAAAGACTTAAAATTTAGATTTAATAATTATAAAATACAAAACCACCCCTTAAATTGTTGACAACATTTCAATGGGGGAACCTTTAAAAAGTTGTAAAGATTTTAATATTCAACCTACAACCCAAAATGTTTTAAAATTACAGTGGGAATAGTTGTCCCCACTGCCCCGGTAAATCCGCCATGAACGACCAAATGGCAATATTGTCATGGTCGGCCGTTGCCATAT
Source organism: Ilex paraguariensis (assembly GCA_963454935.2). Taxonomy (NCBI): domain Eukaryota; kingdom Viridiplantae; phylum Streptophyta; class Magnoliopsida; order Aquifoliales; family Aquifoliaceae; genus Ilex; species Ilex paraguariensis. Next base: position 614,004 of record CAUOFW020001680.1, on the reverse strand, counting down.
GGTGTACCAGCCATGACGAGGGGCGAAAAGAAACAATATTGCCGAAACCTTGTTCATTACGAGGTCAGTCCACCAAGAAACAAACAAACATATAATTATACATCAATCTGTATTTTCTTATGTAATTAGGACAACACAATTTGAGATTCAAATCCAGGAATCATTCATATATTTGAAGTTAGTCGGCAATAATTAATGAGTCAAATTTGTCATGGATTTTAGCAAAATAAATTGTCCAAAAATAGTTGAATCTTCCTCCGGATTGTCACTGAAGCAAGTAAGTTGTGTTTAGCGGTCTTCAGGTACATATCATATGCATTTGTGTTAGCTCATTTAAGTGGATTTGACAAATTCACCCATTTGTCGACCAAATCTGCTCGGACAAAACCCAAACTCCCAAGTTCCTAATCGGTTTTGTTTGGTGTTAGCAGCTAGGTGAATAATTGCCAATCCTAATCTTCTTATAATCCAACACATTTTCCCCTTAAAGTTGCTGATTCAGTAATCTAAAGAGAGAGATGGAAAAACCGGAAGCACAGAGACATGGGCGAGTGGTGGTGTTAGTCTCGGCTCCATTACAAGGGCACATGACTCCGGTGCTTCAATTGGGCACCATACTTCATTCCAGGGGCTTCTCCATCATCGTCGCCCACACACAACACAACTCTCCTAATCCCTCAAACCATCCTGAATTCATCTTCCTACCCATCTCGAACAACTTAAGTGATAATAAAACCTCCTTCAAGAACCCATTAGATTTCCTATTAGCCATTAACAACAACTGCAAAGCTCCACTCGAAGAGAGCTTGGCTCAAATGGTAGAAAAAACAGGGTCCACATGAACAGATCATCTGCATCATCTACGATTCACTCATGTACTTTTCTGAAGCTGTGGCTAATCATCTGAACCTTCCAAGCATCATCTTTCGCACAACCTGTGCTCTCAATTTGCAAGCTTACCATGCCATTCTTCGGCTCCAAGAAGAAGGTCATCTTCCCCTTCAAGGTACATATGGCAACTGTAACTTAGAAGTGATGGCTGAAATTGTAAAGAAAAACGAAAAGGGAAGAAATTTTTCCATAAATTATATATTGCACCAACAAACAAAATAAAAAACTTGACATTGATAAAAGCTCTGTCCCAGCTTATAGAATAAAAGGAAAAGGAAATCGTATGAACTTCCAGGGGAACTGAGCACTAATCAAGATACTAACATTTTAATGTGATCAAGCGAGGGGAAAAATTTGTGTTTTATGTGAGATTTTGTGAAGATGAAGGTGGTAGAAGATGAATTTGCAACGAACCTGTTTGGTAAAAGAACAATAATAAGGTCAGCAATATGTCACCAAACAAGAGCAGAGTGCCAAGAATTGACTTAAACTTTTCCGAGTGTCGGGGCTTAAAGATAGGGTAGAAGGGTATACCTTGATATTATATAATTGGCTACTTTATATTGGGGTTACTTGACGAACAAGTGGGTAATTGTTTAGAAGAAAGTCCCCAATTCGTCGTTGTTTCAGCTCGGGCCTTTCCAGCTTAGAACTTATTGTATTGAGTCGAGCTGGTTGGTTCAGAATCCCCTCAACATATATACGTTCCTTTTGCTATAATGTATCTCGATTCTCGAATGTCAAGATTTTAACATCAAACAGTATCCATCTGCACAGTTGCAATTAGATTTATTGATACACAATTGTATCACACTGTACAGATTCTACAGCGCAGCAACTGGTGACAGGACTTCATCCTCTCAGGTTCAAGGATCTACCCTTATCTGGTTTTGGGACCTTTGAAGATTCAGTAAAACTAATTGAACTTCTCAGCAAGTTAACAACTTCTTCAGCTGTCATATGCAACACAGTGGACTACATCGAGCATTCAGCAGTGTCTAAGCTCCAGCAACATTATCAAGTTCCCTTCTTTTTGATAGGCCCTTTGCATAAATTGGCTTCAGCCTCGTCCACTAGCTTCGTAATAGAGGACACCCATTGTGTTGAATGGCTTGATAAGCAAGCTCCTCAATCAGTTATCTATGTAAGCTTCGGAAGCACAATAACAATAAACAAGAAAGATCTAACCGAAATGGCATGGGGTCTGGCCAACAGCGACCAACCTTTCTTGTGGGTGATTCGACCGGGCTCAGTTCATGGCTCAGAATTTGCTGAGCTTTTGCCAGAAAGTTTTGAAGAAAAAGTTGGAGAAAGAGGTTGTATAGTCAAATGGGCACCCCAGAAGGAGGTGTTGGCCCATGGTGCTGTGGGAGGTTTTTGGAGCCACTGTGGTTGGAATTCAACCTTGGAAAGTATTTCTGAGGGGGTTCCAATGGTGTGTAGGCCCTATTTTTTTGACCAAAAGGTGAATACAAGGTACTTGAGTTCAGAATGGAAGGTGGACCGGGAATTGGAGGATGTTTTGGAGAGGGGGGAGATAGAGAGAGCTATAAGAAGACTTATGGTAGATAAACAAGGCGAGGAAATGAGGCAAAAAGCGAACAATATGAAGAGCAAGATTGAAGCTTGCGTGCTAAAAGGGGGTTCTTCATATGGTTCTTTGATTGACTTAGAGAAGTTCATCCTATCATTCCCAACTTGACCAGGCCACAATGAGCACTTTGGGTGTCAGATAATGAAGATCAAGGAACTTAAGTGAATCCAGTTTATTCAATCTTCAATGGTTCATAGGCTTAGACTGTCACTAGCTCACTGCTGGTCATGACATCTTTAAATAAAAGTAAAACTATTAGAATTTCAACAAGAGCAAGGTAATTATCTTAAATTAGAAAAAGCAGAATTCATTATAACCATGCATTAGTGTTTTCATATGAATTATATTTCTTTAGATCCTTCTCTTCAGCTATACGACATTGATTGACTCTATTTCGCCATTTTTGTGGGATTAATCTAGACGGGAAAAAAAAGGAAGTAGACAGTTGTATGAAGTTACCATGCAACTTATTTGTCGGAGCTGCTTAAGAAGCAGAACACTATCTAGATGTAATGCAAAAATTGGTTCAACATGTGGAATTTGTTAATAATACTTCATTACCTACTTTTGTTTATCTTCCAAATCTTGCATTTGGTTATTGGCTAGTATTAGATTTGCAAGTTTCATCTCTTACATTCCAGATCACCTTTGGCAGCTTACCTGGAAAACCAAAGCCTTGCCAAAGATAATAACTTTTCTTTGGAAAATTGCACATGGAGCTATAGCTACTCGATGGAATCTATGGAATAGAAAAATATTACAATCCCACTAATGTCCTGTGTGGGGAGGAAGAAGAGACTAACATTTGTTCCTTTTTGTGCCCTTTGACAATCACACTTTGGGCAGTCTATCTAAACTAGTATGTTTTGTTTATTGCGGTGTATTGCTGAAGTTTTTACACTGAACAAAAAAACAAAACGTGGCACATCAACTATTGGAATGACACTAGTTAAAAAATCTACCGCACACGATTGAGTGTCATTTAATTTCATTCTTTTTGATCGATTGATCTGGATTCAATATATATACATAAATGGATATTGAGAGAAGTCATTGAACATTAACATAATGTAATTCTATGTCCTTAGCACGTCAGACAAAAAAAGACCAATAGCTCAACCAACATCGACGTCGTCTTTTTAAATTTTATCAGAAGAATTACTTTAAACGGGGCTTTTGAAGTAACTTCATTATTCTAAGCATATCCAAGAAAATCACCACCGAAGCTCTAAGATCTTGTCAATTCATGAATTATCGCAGGAAAAGAATAAACATTAGGTATCCAGATAAATTAGATCCTAGCCACACTCCCAGAAGAAAACTATATTTGTGTCAAGAATTGAGTTTGAAGATTTGAAAGGCTTATGAATTTCAAACTCAACAAAGAAGAGACAAAAATGCCCACAAAAACGTCCAATTCCGCCATTACTTTCAGCAATTTCATTTCGAAATGGTCGAAACATCTTAAACATTTTCGTTTCCATATAAATCGAAACGTATCACTGATTAAATATCAAAATTCCTATGTTTTGACATATTTCGAGGTGTTTCGGCCTATATTTCGACAAATGTCATGGAATAAATTGTCAATTTTTTTTTGTTTCCATCTTGTTTCCGAAATATTACTGAAATATTTTTGTCTCCAACCTCACCAAAATTATGCACCGAAACAAAATTTTGAGTCTTAACTTTAAGTAAGCTAGCTTAATCACCTTAATCTCTTTCTTGTGACCTTCAAAAGCATGCATATGCTGTTGAAGCAAAAATACTAAAGTTAACACACTCTCTAACATCTTAAATTTTTTGAGTAGATAATTGTTTAACATGTTATAAGAGCATGAGATTCTGTGTTTGAATTTTGCCGCCACCCTATTTATTAAAAGATTTCCGTGTGCCCTCTCTAATAGTTTAAATTTTGGAGTAAATAGATGTTTTATTAGAATAAAATGAGAAATTTTAAAACTAATGATTAATTTTATTATTAACTTTTCAATTTTATTTTATTTATTTTTAATTTATATTTATTGTGTTTTAATACGGTGATTGATATGTGTTTAATGGGTTTTTATACCTATTTGATGGGTTATTATAATGTGTTTTATGGCTTGGATTGTTACTAGCCGTTAGAGCTTTAAAACCCATTAACTTCAGTTTTCTAAAGTGCCACGTAGGAAAGGTATGTAGTTTGAAGATGGATCTATCCTTACTTCCCATTTTACTCTAAGGAAAAAAAAAACTTTTTTTTTGATCATATTTTCTCTTATACCTCCTTGTATATTATCTTTTGCTTTCTAACAATTTCGAATTGAGTTAGGTTAACCCCTTCCTTCCAGTGGCACGTGTCCATTGAGGAAATGTTGCTGCAAGTGTCTGGGTTTGATTTTAGAGTCGTTTATGTCCGTCAGTACCTTTACGCGAGGAAACTCAATTGCTTTAAAACAGTGTTCATACGACTCTCAAACTCGCAGAAATTGTTCTAATTTATAGTATTTATTTTATTCTTCTCTAAATTGATTGTTAGTTTGTATTTGTTTGTATATTCTTGTTAGTTTTTGATCTTATGCTCCCATTCTTTTGGAGTTCCTTGCATTTATTTCTATAATATTCTGGGAGTTCCTGGCATTTTTTACTACTAAATCCATTAAATTTGTTAATTAAGATTATGTATAATTTTACTTATATCATCTTCTTTAGTCTACAATCGCACATTGTCAATCATCTATATATTCTAATTGTTTTAATGTGAATGATTCTCATATATCAATATTTATTCTTGTGAGCTACAAATTTTTCTAGAAAAAAAATGTAAAGGTTAATTACAAAATGTCCCCTTAAACTTTGGGTCTTATTTTAATCAGAATCCTCTAGTTTAAAATTAAACAATTTGCCTATTTCAAGTTCCAAAATTAATAAGTTGACTAATTAATTAGACAAAAATTTTAAAATTATTTTTATACCCTTAGCTTTTATTCATCTCTATTTTCTTTCCTTTTCTCTTTGCCCAATTAAGTCAAAATCTCCAACACCACCGGCCACAAAACCATCACAACCACCGACCACCATTGCCACCAATACAGCTACAATGAACTAGCCCACAAGCCACCGTAGCCACCACCTAGCCACAACTACTGCAACTGCCAACCCACCGCAACTACCAACCACCACAGCCACCACCTAACCACGCAGTCGCCCAACCATAAACCACCGTAGCCACCACCCAACCAACTAGTCAATAACCACCGTAGTCACCACCCAACCACAAACCACCACAGCCACCACTCAACCACCCAGTCACAAACCATCGGATCCATAGTAGAGTGGGAGGGCTTCGGTTTCAGTAGAGGGGGAAGGATTAGGGGGTTGAGAAAAGGGTGAGGGTGGGTTTTGGTTTCAGTTGGCCGGG
>CAUOFW020001680.1:588388-606429 GCA_963454935.2 Ilex paraguariensis | reverse complement strand
GGTGGGGGGGAGGGGATTTGGGTTTTTTTTCTTTCTTGTGATTTTTATTTTTACACAAAATATTAAGACAAGGGTGATTGTGGGTTTTTGATTAATTTAAGTTATTTTTAATAGTGGTCAACTAATGGTAAGAGTTAATTAAAATTATTCAAACATCAAGGGGACAAATTGTTAAATTTTAAACCAGTGGGCCCTAATTGATATAAGACCCAAGTTTAAGAAGGTATTTTATAATTAACTCTTATTAGATTATCCCAGTATGAAATTATTTTGGCTCCGCCCTTGATTTTGTCTTATATATTTTTCTATATTTTATTTGATTGTCTTAACTCCATACTAAGTAATATTACATCTACTTAGGTCTTTTTGGTTAAAAAAGAGAGCCGAAACCCAAAAGACTAACTAACAATCAACCTATAAAAACAGACACCATGCGCACCTAAATCAATTAGAAAAAGGATCCCTATAGGAGGTTTCTGGAAGACAGTGTTCCCCAAAGCCAACTGATGAGCCAAATTGGCTAACCAATCTGCATAAGCGTTTACTTCCCGATAAACATGCTGAATCTGAACATGCCACTAACGCCGTAACAGTGCTCGAAATTGTAAGACTAAAGAACGATGGTCATTTTCCCCTTTCTCACACAGAATAACAACAATCGTTTTGGAGTCAACCTCCAATTCAATATGCTTATACCCGAGCTCCCAAGCCATCCGCAGACCATCTAGAAAAGCCCATAATTCGCAGACACAACAGAGCAAGCTCCAATATTTTGAGCAAAACCACCAAGCCATTTATCCGTAGCATCTCTAATGAGACCCCCAGCCCCAGCATGACCCGTATGTTTTTAAAATGAGCCATCTGTATTCAGTTTAAACCAACCATTCTTTGGGGGATACCATCTGACTTGTGCCCAAACCTTCTCTCTATTTCCTCCATTATTATGCAGCCCCATAACTTGAGCCACCTCAATTGCACTAACTTTACCCCACACCACCAGCTCTGGCCGAACTGGTCTCACAAACTCACTGTCAAAAATGGACTGATTTCGCCATTGCCACAAAAGCCAGCAGCACACACCAAAAACTATAGTCCAAGGTCGGTTATATATCACATGTTTTGAACCCAGATTATTCCTCATCCATCAATGCAATGGACTGCTGAAAAATGCATGCTCCAATTCTAGAGGAACAAGCGAGCACCAAACTTTACGAGCTACAACACAATCATGAAGAATATGCAGTGTATCCTCAGTCGCGGTCATGCACTGAGAACACACAACCGACACATTTAGATGATGTCTAACCCTCTCCTCATTGGTCAATAATTTACCATGCAAAACAAGCCATAAAAACAACCTTATTCTCTCCGGACCTTGCCACCTCCACTCTAACCGCCAGCCATCATCTTGAGGCTAAAAATAAGGAGACGTTTGCACCTCATATGTTGACCAAACCGAGAAATGACCATCAATACTCTCTCCCCATACAAGCCGATCATAACCCAAGCTAGAAATTGGTGGAGGGATATTAGCAATCCAAGAGCACACCTCAGGGGGTAAAAAACTCTCAATATAAGGCCAACCCCATAAGCCATCTTCACTTACCAAGTCTGCCACCCTCAAATCGAAACTTTCAGCAGCATAGTTTGAAGTCTTTGGTGCTCTAGAGGCCCTACATTCGGCACCCACCAATCTCTCCAAAATCTAGCAGTTCGGCCATCGCCCAGACACCATCTCATCCTATTAAGCACACTACTCCAAACATTGCAAATACTCTTCCACAAATATGAGCACTTAACAACTCTTGGAACCTCCATCAAAACATTAGTGTTCGTACAGTACTTGGATAACAACACCTACACCCACAACTCCGAGGATGAAGTTAGAATGGCCCAAACTAGCTTCATCAAGAAAGCATCATTAAAGGCTTCCATCCTCCTATTTGCCAAATCCCCATGTATCTTAGGTTGACACACATGATCCCAAGAAACTAAGGACATTCTCCTTTTGCTCGCCGAAGATCCCCACAAGAAACCTCTACTGCACTTATCTATTTCGGAGCATATTGACAAAAGGAAGTTTAACAGTTTGCATGGTATAACTGGGCATCACCGTAACCATAACTTGAACAAGTGTTCTTCTCCCTGCAAAGGACAAAGTATCAGCCTTCCATGTTGCAAGTTTAGAGTGGATTCTATCAACCACTTCCCCATAAGTAGCTCTCGCATGAATCAACGGGACACCAAGATATTTTTCCAAATTTGTAGTAAGACCAAAATGCATCTCATTACTAATAACTCTAGCAAGTCCTCCTGAAACATTTTTAGAAACAAACAACTTAGTTTTATTAGAACTCACCTTCTGACCTAAGGACGAACAGAAGATGGAAAGGCAATCCTTGATCACCCGGGCTTGCTCCAACGTGGCTTCTGTAAATAATACAATATCATCCGCAAAAAAAAAGGTGAGACAATGGTGGCCCATCTTTGACAAGCACTACTAGCTTCCAAACCTTTTCATGAATTTTGACTTCAATCAGGTGATCCAATCTTTCCACACATAGGACAAACAGTTATGGAGATAGGGGGTCACCCTGTCAGATACCCCTAGATGGCCGAAAACTATTTGTCCTATCTCCAGTCCATAGCACGCTCATATCACATGATGTAACACATCTCATTATCAAATAGACAAGACAGTTAGGCACATCAATGTCAACCAAAGTATCTTGAATAAAATCCCATCAAAGTTGATCATAGGCTTTCCCCAAATCAAGTTTTATAGTCATCAGACCTTTCTTACCTTTTCTCATCTTTATACTATGGATAACCTCATGCGCAATAATGATGTTATTGTAGATGTTATGGCCTGGCACAAAGCTACTTTGATTCGGACGAATCCAATCGAGGAGAAATTGTTTAAGTCTATTCATAATTACCTTCGTTACCACTTTATAGGTCACATTGCAAAGACTAATAGGCTGGAACTGGGCAACAGAGACAGGCGTTGGTACCTTAGGAATAAGAGCAACCAAGGTAGAGTTAACTGGATCCAAGCTCTGAACACCACTCCAAGCATCACAAACAAAACAGAAAAGAGATTCACCCACTACTTTCCAATTTTGCTGATAAAAGACCGCCTGCATGCCATCCCGACCAGGCGCTTTATGTGCCCCCATGCCAAAAATTGCCAACCGGACCTCCTCTTTATTAATAGGAAAGTCCAAATCATCTATATTCTGCAACGCACCAAGAAATTTCTCCCTCACTGGAAAAGGCGGAACCACACCACTCTCACAGGTATACAAACGCACAAAAAAATCACGGGCCAGCTGCATCAAAATACTTGGATCTATAACCCATTCCCCTCCTTCATTTTGCAAAATTTCTATCTTGTTTTTCCGGCGTCGGACAATAGTACTTCGATGGAAGTAAGCGGTATTATCATCACCTAATTGGATTTTTTGGCAACGGGACTTCTGCATCCAAAATACTTCTTCTTGGTGCATAAAGTTTTTCAATTCCAAAACTAATTCCCTCTCCAATCTCCGTAGAAACCCCGATTCCCTAACCTCCAAAACCCACTGAGCACCCCAAATACAAGCCTCCAAGTGATTTTTTTTTGAAAAATATTGCCAAAAACATTCCTATTCCAAACTTTTGCTTTAGTTACAAAATCCTCAACAGTTTCAGGTAGCTTTACTTCCTGGTTCCAAGTTTCCTGCATAAATTCCTTGAAACCATCATGTAGAAGTCAAGCCGCTTGACACCAAAAAGGCCAATTGGTTCCCACTGCCAGACTTAGATCGCAGCGAATAATAAGAGGTCGATGGTCAGATTTAATTTTTACTGCATGGATTACCACAGCCTCAGGAAATCTCATGCGCCAAAGAGAATTCGATAGAGCCCAATCAATATGCTCTTTTAAACGTCCCCTTTCCCAAGTAAATCGGGGCCCTTGAAACCCCAAATCCATCATACCGTAATTCTGGACCCAATTGCAAAACTTGACACATTTAGATCCCCTAACTGGTGCGCCCCCATATTTATCCGAAGCATGGAGGAAGTCATTGAAATCCCCAGATACCTGCCAAGGCACAGTCACAGTAGTCCCAATTCTATTTAAACACTCCCATAACATATTCCTCTCATCCGCCCTCGGGCTCCCATAGACAACAGTAAACAGCCACGACTCAGCATTGCATTGCATAACTCAAAGATGAACGAATTGATCATGCTTCTGCAAGACATTAATCACTAAGTCCACCTCTTTCCAAAGTATCCATATTCCACCTGCCCTACCCCTAGCTTCAACTCTGGTAGAGAATTGGTAACCGAGACCACTAATCACTTTATCAGCAACTTTCCCACTCACTTTTGGTTCAACAAGCACTACCAAATCCGGTCGATACAATTGACAAAAATTCCTAAAGGTCACCCGAAACTTGGAGCTCTTGGCTCCTTGACAAATCCAAACAAAAACAAACATTAAAAACAGATAGACAGGATCCCAAATCATTGGAAAAAATCCATCGAAGCTCCAACTCCAAGAAAAACCCTTGCTCCATCAAGCATAACACTTGTCTCAGGCACCACCGTACCACTAGGACTAGGTATGCTTTCATATGACTAAGAATCAATACAAAGCAGCTCTGCATCAGGAGGTTTTGGCTGCTTGCCAATTCCAGCCTCCCCCCTTAACTCTCTCTCAGTAGTGTATGTATTTGCACCACAAGTCACCATCATACAATCAACACCACCACCACTCGTTTCAATTATAGCTTGAGCTAGTGACACTAACTGCAGCCTATGGAGAAAATTTCCCCGAGTCTGATGACCATTCCTCATGGACTTTTGGTCATTGGGTCTATTACCAATTTGACAAGGCCCAACCTGGACTAGCCCAGTATCACATGGACCAACTCGTTGGCCCTCTCCTTTGTTCCTATTTTTTTGCTTGTCCTGATATATCTCCTTACGCCACTCATCACGTTCATCTTTAAGTCCTTCTCTATTAGGTGAGCGATATTCGCGTGAATGAGATTTACGTAGCAGATTGTGATTCACAATCCCATGATCACCTCCATTCATATCCCCTACTTTTATCTAGAATTGAGTATCGAGATCCCCCAAATTTCTAGTCCATTGCTTTATCCGAATTAGTTTTCTTTTCACTTTGGTCCTCTCTAGACACCATTGTCGGTCGGCGACCTCTGATTGATTTCTAAACCAGCATCTAGGGACCATAAGGGTCCACTACCTCATTACACCCAGCATTCACCTCCTCCCACAACCCCCGCTGACTAGGGTTATTCATCCCTTCATTTGAGGTATGACCCTGATTAACCACCGGATTAGTTTGAACTCCCTCATCCCGGTTTATCTGGCACTACTCTTGACGATGACCGTTGTGTCCACACTTAAAACAGACTAGATGGATCCCCTCATATTCAATAGGTTTAACTTGTTGCTTTAGTCGATACCTTGACAAGAGTGGATTAGTGAGATCAACCTCCACGCAAATCTGGGCAAACTTACCCCTTGACACACTCAGGGTCAGTTCATCAACTTTGACAGTATACCCAATGCGATCACCAAGTCTCCATAAAAAGAGCTTGTTATAGTATTCCATCGATAACCCAGGAATCCTAACCCAAACTACTATCTTATTAATAGTAGTGTTAACTAGGTCAAAATTAGGATGCCATTCACGAACAGTGAGATAATGCTTCGATATGGTCCATAGTCCTTCATATAGTGCGTGTTCATAGTCCTCCTTATTCTCAAATCGGGCAAGAAAGAAGTCATTTACCAAATCAACTATTTGAATTTTGCCACCAAAACTCCAAAGTTGTTGTAGCCTATAGTTTAGAATCGCAAACCCTACTCGTTTTCCCAGGACTTTCACAATTAGCGACTGGCGCTAGGGTTTCCTCATGATGTTTTTCTCCAAAGTAGTGAGCCAAATCAGTGGGCAATCCGAGTCATCCTCCTCCTTTTCATCTCCATCAAAGACCTCTTCTTCATATTGGTCCTCAAAACCCACATCATTCCTTCCACCAAGAACCGTGTCTCTATAAGAAACTCTCCTCCCCAGCGAGACCACCACTGCCTCCACATCCATATCCTCTTTCTCATCCATGCAACCAACATCCCCAATTTCATCCCTTCATTTGACTTTCTTGCTCCTACGCTTAACCAAATCCGTCTCCTCTGTGGAGCGTTCGTCTACGCTCATCCCTTCGCTTTTGATCAAAAATCTACTTAGGTTTTTCGTGTCAAGGGGTGGCATATATTTATAAATTACTAGTTGATGCACACGTGCATTGCATGTAAACTATACTTAAAATTTTGACTTTATTTCTAATTTCCATTTTTGGTGCATATTGTGGATAAAAGGTAGTGACTATTCCATATTTGACATTGGTAAATATGTTTTAAAAGATTCACGATATAAATAAAAGTTTTGTTAATTCTAAAATTTATGTAAACCTATTACCAAGTTTTGTTTTTATGAAATGTTAGAATGTTGTCACCTTTTTTTTTTTTTTTGGCTTGTGTAAGATAAGGAACAAGAGTAGAAAAGTAAAAAAACAAACTACAAAACAAGAAAGGACTAAATGAAACTACTATTAACTACTATCAGGATCTCATGCAAGCTTAGAATCCTTGATGACTGCCTCCCTTGCTGCTTGTGGGAGCACTATTTCATTGAAGATTCCATCCCTCTTGACAGCTAATCCCCACTTGGCCAAGTTATGGGCAGCTTTGTTTGAATCCCTGTAAACATGGACCATACACCACTCTGGATGGTATGCTAGCAGGTGTTTGATATTTGTTATTATGTTGCTGATAGACCAAGGAGATCTAAACTGTGGCAGCATAGCTACATGGACTACAACTTGTGAATCCCCTTCAATTGTAACATAATTCCATCCCTTTGCATGTGCCCACTATGCAGCATTTTTGGCCACCAACACTTCCGCAATAAGAGGATCCTCACCTTGGTCAAGCTTGGTTGATGCTTTTATTATTTTTCCTTGGGAGTCCCTGACAACTGCAGCAAGACATGATTCTCCTTTGGTGATTGCCGCATCCATATTGATTTTGATTGTGCCTTCTTGAGGGGGTGACCAACGATTTTGGATATGTCATGTTACTGGCTGCTGTGAGCTTTCCTCCCTTGTGTGAGTCTTGATTGCCTGGAATTCATTGCAAGCATCCAATATTTCTTATAAGATTTTCATGTGATCAGCTTTTGCATCTCTGAACATAATATTATTCCTCCATTTCCATAAGGTTGACATAAGAGTTGCTGCAAAGAGAACTAGCTGGCTATGATGTGGGTTGTTGGGGCCAAAAGCTAAGGTTGGGTTAAGAATATTATGGATCCATTCTTGCATTGAAAAAGTGAGCAAAAATTTCAGTTCTAAGGCCCTATTTGTGAAACCATATCAGGCGGGCAATTGCATAGGTAAAGAACATATGTGTTTCTGATTCTGGTGCTTGTTTATAGATGGGGCATAGTGGGTCAAGCATAGGGACTCTTGATGCCAAGATACTTTTGGTTGGAAGGCTTTTAGTAGTTTCTCTGCATAAAAAACATTTTATGTCCTGCATGCAGTGGGAGCTTCCNCTTTTTTTTTTTTTTTGGCTTGTGTAAGATAAGGAACAAGAGTAGAAAAGTAAAAAAACAAACTACAAAACAAGAAAGGACTAAATGAAACTACTATTAACTACTATCAGGATCTCATGCAAGCTTAGAATCCTTGATGACTGCCTCCCTTGCTGCTTGTGGGAGCACTATTTCATTGAAGATTCCATCCCTCTTGACAGCTAATCCCCACTTGGCCAAGTTATGGGCAGCTTTGTTTGAATCCCTGTAAACATGGACCATACACCACTCTGGATGGTATGCTAGCAGGTGTTTGATATTTGTTATTATGTTGCTGATAGACCAAGGAGATCTAAACTGTGGCAGCATAGCTACATGGACTACAACTTGTGAATCCCCTTCAATTGTAACATAATTCCATCCCTTTGCATGTGCCCACTATGCAGCATTTTTGGCCACCAACACTTCCGCAATAAGAGGATCCTCACCTTGGTCAAGCTTGGTTGATGCTTTTATTATTTTTCCTTGGGAGTCCCTGACAACTGCAGCAAGACATGATTCTCCTTTGGTGATTGCCGCATCCATATTGATTTTGATTGTGCCTTCTTGAGGGGGTGACCAACGATTTTGGATATGTCATGTTACTGGCTGCTGTGAGCTTTCCTCCCTTGTGTGAGTCTTGATTGCCTGGAATTCATTGCAAGCATCCAATATTTCTTATAAGATTTTCATGTGATCAGCTTTTGCATCTCTGAACATAATATTATTCCTCCATTTCCATAAGGTTGACATAAGAGTTGCTGCAAAGAGAACTAGCTGGCTATGATGTGGGTTGTTGGGGCCAAAAGCTAAGGTTGGGTTAAGAATATTATGGATCCATTCTTGCATTGAAAAAGTGAGCAAAAATTTCAGTTCTAAGGCCCTATTTGTGAAACCATATCAGGCGGGCAATTGCATAGGTAAAGAACATATGTGTTTCTGATTCTGGTGCTTGTTTATAGATGGGGCATAGTGGGTCAAGCATAGGGACTCTTGATGCCAAGATACTTTTGGTTGGAAGGCTTTTAGTAGTTTCTCTGCATAAAAAACATTTTATGTCCTGCATGCAGTGGGAGCTTCCATAACTTACTCCAATTTGTGGTGCTAAGGTAACAGCTGTTTGCATCCTTCTTAGTTCCGTGGAATGAATAAGCTGATTTAGAAGTGAATTGACCTGCTGTATTGGGTATCCAGGCCATGTGGTCCTCTGATGGGTATGAAGGGATTTTTATCTTGAGGATGACTTGTATGGTTAAGGGGCGGAATAAGGTTTGGATCAACTCTTGGTTCCAGGTTTGGCTGTCATTGTCAATTAGATTTTATGACTGTTTTGCACAATATAACATGCACCCCCTCTCAATGATGTGCTTATGAGGTACCTACTTCCATATCCTTGAATCTATGGTTTGTTTTTCAGTTTGAAAGAAAGAATGTCTAGAGCAATACTTTGTCTGTAGATGGGCAGTCCATAACTTCGGTTGCTGAGAAATCATTTGCCAACCCAATTTGGCCATAAGAGCTACATTTATGTCCTGTGTTTTCCTGAATCCTAGCCCTCCCACTACCTTTGGTCTGCAAATGAAGTCCCATGATTTAATACACATAGCCTTTTTTTCTTTTGTGCGTCCCCACCAGAAGGATCTAATTCTCCTATCAAGTGAATCACATGTTGATTTTGGCATAAGAGTAGATTGCATGGCATAGGCTGGCAAGGCTAAGGTCGTGGTTTTAATCAAAGTAGCTCTATTCGCAAAAGATAGGAGCTTGGCTTTCCACCATTGCATTCTTTGCTCTAGCTATTCAATAATTGACTAGAAAGCTCTTCTTCTAGATCAATCTGGTATCAGTGGGAGCCCTAGATATACTGCATTGATTGACCCTTTTTTGTGTTCCAGAATGTTGTTGACTGTTCTAATTACTTCCCTGCTTGCATTGGAGCTGTAAATGACTTTCGATCTTTGTTTGTTGATGAATTTTCCTAATCAGTCTTCAAATGTTGAGTGGCATCTGGAAATAGCTTCAACATCTTTCTTATCTGCTCTTCCAAAAAGTAACAAATCATCAGCAAACATCAAATGAGTAAGTGGCTCACAGTTCCTAGCAATTTTGATTCCCTTGAGGTGTCCTAGTGTGGCTTCCCTAGCAATTAATCTAGAGAGGAGCTTTGTATAAATGATGAAGAGGAAAGGCGAAAGGGGATCTCCTTGTCGAAGACCCTCTTCCCCGTGAAGTTTCCTAGTGGACCACCATTAACAAGGACAAAGAAGGAGGGGGTGAAAATGCATTGTTTAACTAATTGGATGAATTGCAAAGGGAACCCAATCAGTGATAGAATTTTAACAAGGAGTGACCACTCAACCCTATCAAAAGCCTTGGACATATCAAGTTTTAAAACCATTAGTGCACCTTTTCCTTTTTTCCTCTTCAACTGATGGATGACTTCTTGGGCAAGGACTAGGTTTTCAGCTATATTTCTACCAGGCACGAAAGCTGTTTGGGTGGGAGAGATGATATGATCAAGGAATGGCCTAATCCTATTAGCTAGGATTTGGAGATAATCTTATAAGTCACTTTACACAAGCTAATGGATCTATATTGATGGACAGTGGTAGGGTTGGGCGATTTAGGAATGAGGCAGATAAATGTTCTATTCAATTCTCTAAGCATGTGGCTCCCTGCAAAAAAAGCTCCATTCGAATTATGTTAGGGAGTCTTTCGCTTTTGCCGGATCTAGAGAGATACTACAAGTCCTCCGTCCCTTTTATTGCTTGCACCTACCAGAAGGAGGAGAGATCCTTAATTACTGATATCGAGAAAACAAGGACGCTATGAGTGCTCGCTAATGTCAGCCCTTTGTTTGATTGCTTACTTCACTATCCAAGCGGGATGAGACTTTGCGAGAGTTTCCAGATGAGCAGGAAGGGCTGGAGGACGTATTACCGGAAGAGAGGAATTTATTTGAAAGAATGGTCACATCTATAAGGTCATTCCCTATGACATGCCATTATGTTTTTTAGAAGACAGTGGACATCCCATCAAGACCAGGGCTTTTAAGTAGAGGCATAGCAAATAGAATGGTCTTAATTTCCTCTGGGGTCGGTATAGAATAAAGAGCAGCTTGTTGATCTTGTTGGATAATGGGTGTGAGAAGGTGTTCAAGGTCTTCCGGGAATTGGGGGTGTGTTGAGGAGAAGAGTTCTTGGAAATGTGAAGAGAAAATGTTACCAATTTCCTCTCTGTCTGAGATCCAATTGCCAACTTGATTCTTTAAGTAGTCGATAGAGTTCCTTCTTCCCCTAATTATCGTGGTATTATGGAAGAATTTGGTGCAAGCATCGCCCTCTTTTAGCCATTGAATTCTAGATCTCTGTCTCCATAAATCTTCCTCTCTCTTTTGATGTTCTGCTAGCTCGGTAGAGATAATTTTTTCTACAAGGACATTGTCTGATGTTGGCTCCGATGTGCTGAAGGTGGTTGCTTGATAATTTTTGTTGTAGTATCCTAATCTCCTAACATCATCCCTCAATGTGTGTATGACTTATAAGAATGGGGGAGTGCCACTCTCCCTCGGAATGATGCAAGAGATGGGACAACATAATGGTGGATGAATGAATGTACAAAATGAAATGCGTGTGTGAACAAAAGTGCTCCCCAAGCGCAAGGAGTCTTTTGCTTGTCGTGTTTTACTTGGAATGAGTATTCCAAGGTCGTCTCCTCGGGGAAGGAAAGTTCAAGTGTGTGAAGGTGATTTTGTGAAAAATACAAAGTTTAAAATCTTTTTGATGGTTGAGTTTTGTGATTTGTGTTTTTGATGGAAATGAAATAAAAGAAGTGTTGACTAATCCAGAGATGTCATTCCAATGGGAATACCAACTCAACTTGAAACCTTCCTCCAATGGTGCTTAGATGAACGATTGATTCATGGGAAGCTAGGGGCGAGGTGGAGGTGAGGATCCAAGTATAACCCGTGACTAGGCCTACGGGATATCAAAGACTCACAACTGCATCCACTCTCAACCCAGTCAAATTGGACCATCGTGCACTAAGAGAAGGGAAGAAAATGAGTTGAAATGAAAAATCCAAGAGGAGGTCTCCCTTAAATTAGCCAATTAGAAATCTAGCTACTTATGAAAGCAAGAAATAAATACATAATGTAAAGAGACATAATGAAAAAATGGAACATGAAAGTTAAATTAATGCAAGAAATCTTTAACTATGAAGAAAAATATGCAATACCCATTTTAAAGCTAGGAAATGAAGAAAACTTGAAAGCAACAATGGTAGAAACTAGAACATGTAACTAAACTTGCAATATTCTTGAAATAAATGAGATTAAAGTGCAAGAGTTAAGGATTACAAGAAATTTAAAGCTTACTACAATTGAAATGGAAAAGAAAATGCAAAAACATAAATTTCTATCTACTATTCATCATCTTCTTCATTGGAGCTTTCTAAGGTTAGGTAGCCACACTCCAAATCTTGTGGAATGCTGAATATATGGTGAAGAAGCCTTGCATTTTCATCCATGAGGTCCTCTAGCATGTGTGTGCAGGTCTCCCATCAATGGAAGGTGAGTTAATGGCTTTGAAGTCCTTCTTAATGGCATTGCCTCCAAAGTCTTCAACTAGGGTGTAGGAGGCATGCAAATGTGCAAGGGATGTCAGGGGACAAGTGGGAGAATCAATGGTGGGACTCCCAAGCAAGTGAAACATGATTTGCAGGCATTCTAGGCAGCATACTGGTACTGCATACCAGTATGGTGAACACCAGAAACTAAAGTGTACCGGTACACAATACTGGTACGCTATACTCTAGATTAATTTTCATAGAATTGTCATAACCTTTGATCTAACCGTCTGATGGAGCTGATAGTTTGACATAATATAGAGGCCAGCCAGATCTACAAATTTCATGTTTTGAACGTCTTAAGATTTGATGTGGATCATGGTCAAAAAGGAGGAAAAGTGAGGTAATGCAACCAAACGGTGTGGGTGCTGGTGCCTATGTTGCCAAGCACCGATACCTCATTGATTTCTTTTGATTTTAAGCGTCCAATTCCTCAAGTAATGTGTTCATATCTTCACCACACATCCACACATAGTTACAAGTTTCTAAAATCCATCATTTATGCTATAATTACCTGCAATATAGAAAATTCAACATTATTCATAATTTCGGCTAACTCTAAGTACTTAGATGCAAAGTTGAGTTAAAATGCATGTTATGAGGCCGTTTAATATGCAATATTTTGTGCTCATCAGTGGTCGATCCTCCTTTTGAGTTCCTTTGCCTTGTAGATGCAATTCCCAAACTATTTTCTATTCCATTTTTTCAATCCCTTCTTTGTTGATTGAAGCTTCCTGTAAAATCTATATGCAATTGAGCCCCTCATTTCTATTCTCCATGAATTCTTTACCACCAAGTGACTATTAACGTCTCTTGTCCATATGACCTCGAGCTTGAAAGGTTTAGGGAAAGTGTTCCTATCTCCTTGTGTGTTTAGCAGCAATGGATTATGATCTAATTTAGTGGCAGACAAGTGTTTTATGGTGGCTCTTGGGAAAAAGAGTCCCCATTCAGCATTCACAATCCCTCTATCCAATCTTTCCTTGATGTTGGCCAGTCTTTCCCTTTTGTTTGACCAGGTGTATGGATTTCCTTCAAAGCCCATGTCTATCAGCCCCTGTTCATTTATGAATTCTCCAAAAACGCCAGCAAATCGTAAAGCAAAAGGTTTTCCCCCTTTTTTCTCTCTGTAAAGTGATATTGTTGAAATCTCCGATGTATAGGCAAGGACATTGAAAATTATAACTTATCTGCAATATTGCCTCCCACAATTTGCCTTGTAGTCTTCTGTTAGGTGGGGCATATACACAATTCAACATCCATCTAATCTCCGATTGCCTACAAGGTAATTGTGCAAAGATGATGTAATTGGTGGAGAGAACAATGTTTATCTGCACATCTTTCCTCCAACATAAGCATATTCCTCCTAATCGACCTTTGGACGCTTGGATTTTAAAGTTATAGTAGCCTAAACTTCTCATAATTCTGCCTGTTTTTTTTTTTAAAAATTTTTGTTTCTGCTAGGAATAAAAAGTCTAGGTTGAATTCCCTTATTTGCGCCTTTAGATGACAAATAGTTGAGGTATGGGCTAACCCTCGATAGTTCCATATGTATCCTATCATAAGTGGGATGGGGGCATGGTAAGACCCGCCTCCTCAGCCATTGACAATTCTTTCTCCCATTCAACTCTAAGTTCATGAGACTCATTGGATGCTTCTTTGATATTCCTTCTGATTGATCTCTTAGTTTTGAATTTGTGAATTGGTTTTTTGTTTGTGGGTTGATTTGGGGCAAAAATAACTTTTGGGTTGGATTTTGGTTCCTCATCTGGCTCTTTGACAGTGTATTGATTGTAGGATTGGGTTGGATTAACGGTTGCTAGGATTGGTCTTGGGGGTTCAAGGGTTGGTGTAGTGTCTTATCTATGTGCATGGGTGTTACCAGATTCAGTGTAGGGAATGATGATAAGAGATCCATCTTCTTGCTTGCATACCTTTGAATGTCTTCAGTATTCTAGGTCTTCAAAGGGGCTTCGTTTTAGGACATCTTGTTGATCACATTAGCAAAACATTCATCTATCAAATTCAGGAGATGCGGGGTAATTGCTTGCTGTGCTTCCTCATTCAGGTGGAGGTTTCTTGCTTGACTGTTTGGATGAAGATAAGGGTGTTGGTATGGATAGGTTACAGTGCTTACAATTGTTGGTGGGGATAAGTGACTGATTGTATCGAAGCGTAAGGGGGCTAGAGGACTAGTATGAGTTATTGAAAGGGATGAGGGAAACAAAGCATTTGTGTTTGGTGAGGATTGTGGAGTATCCAAGCTGGTTGAGAGAAACAATTTGTGGGTTTGGGTATGAGTTATATTCTCTTGGGCTTTGGGTTGGTGTGGATCTCCAGGTGATGCCTCTACTGGTGGGAGGTCAGGGCTATGGGTATGATTTATATCAGGTTGGGCTTTCAGTTGGTGTAGGCTTTTTTGTTGGGTCACTTGCTGAAGTTGTTGTTTTTTTTTGGTTGGGTGTAATGGTAATTTCCTTGGTTAGTAGAATTGAGGGTGGATTAGGGTTTTGTGGTATCATGGTAGAAGAAGACGAGGTTTTGGGTGGAAGGCCTTTTGCTGAGTGTCCACGTGTATTGCTCTCAGAGGATCGTATAAACAGGGGTGTGCGCACTATGTACGACCTTGGATCGTGCATTGGGCCTGGCAGTACTGTGGTCCCTGGAGGTATAGAGGTTATGGTTTCACACACCGTCTCTAATGGTCCAGATCCAAAATTTTTTGGTGATGCAGTTTCAAAATTTTTCGATGATGATTGTTCCTTAGGGGATGCCCACGGCGAGGCTCGCAGGTGTGACCCATATGCCAAGTTGCATCGCATTGTAGTCGAAGATTTACACCCATTTTGTTCATGGCCTAGTCTCCCACATCTGCAGCATAAATCTCCAAGCCTTTCATATTTCAAGCTAATGAGTTTATCTGGGAGGTCCTTTCTTGGCATCCAAAAGTGGGTTTGGAGGGGCTTTGTTAGATCAATCTTAGCTCTGGTGCGAATGTAGTTTTTCCATTTTGTTTTTTGATGAAGGAGTTCTTCCGATGTGGCTGGCGTGCCCAATGCTTTAGCAATCCTCAGAGCATTATCCTTTGTGATCATGTCTGGGGGGACTCCATGAGCTTTAACCCAGAAAGAGATTGAGTTGAATTGCATGTCGGCAATGGCAGTATCTGGGGTCCATTGTTTTCGAACCATGACCTGCCCTTTTGTGGTCCATGGACTCTAATTTAGAATTATGAGTTTGTGCTCCTCATTTGTGAATATGAATATGAATGTATCACTATCACCTTCTCTGATTTCCACTCTTTCTTTGGCATTCCAAGCCCTTTCCAGTATAAATTGTAGAATGAACAAGAATATTTTGATATCTTTCATAGACATACAGATTTTAGAATGAACAATTTCGATTGGAAAATGATAAATTGTGGACTATTACGCTAGGAAATCAAATTTCCTATGCATCAAGTTTGTATGACCAATAATATAGAAAACTTAAATTGAAGAAAGCCAATAATTCCATGACATAAAGTTGCAAATATTTCTATCTCTCCTATAAGCATCTATCAGCTAAAAACTGGTTGAAATATGTTAAACTTGCGAAACCAAACACTTACTTTGCACATCCACCTTCACATCATCACACACAACAATGGAGACTTTGGTTTTAATCCCCACAAAACCACATAAATGCCACCCTAAAATAGCATAGCCCAAAGACAAAAAATAGTGAAATTTGTTTCACATTCTCACTTCAAATTGTAGCAATGTGCAGCATAGTAATTGATCTCTCCCCATTAGACACCAACATTGTATAACTTGATTGACAAATTTAAAGCTTTGAAAAAATTAAAAAAAAAGATAGAACAAAGTTAAAAATCAATCGATCATATAAAGCGTTGCATTTCAAATTCTTAAGAGATAGGGATCAGTCAGCGGTGTCACACCCCTCCTAAGACTCGAAGGTTTCAATCTGCACCAAATTGAGTTCTTGTATTTGCTGGCTTTCTATCTTTTGGACTGCCTTCATCTTCAACTCTAGCCAATTAATACTACCATGGTAAAAAAAAGGGGGACCAGATTTTGCTCATATAACATTAGAAACATATTTATTCTTAGAATTTGAATAGTTTAGATGTTAGTTCCTTATCAGTTGTTTGTAGTAGTAGTAGGAATATGAAAAATATGATATAGTTAACTCACAAATTTAGTGTAGATTTATTATAGTGTATATTTTAGATAAATGATAGAATTAGTAATACTTAATTTAAAGGAGATGAAAGGACATGAAGGACATAATGGACTTTATAATGACAACTAAGGACGAATATGGAAGTCAAAAATTTTTCAAGTTAGCTGCCTTTTAAGAGAAGTACATATATAGATACAGAGTATTATTGTGTTATTTTCAACAATTCAAATGACTTTAAGGAACCATAACTGACGTTGCATTTGATTTTATGTGTTATTTTATGTTTTTTGTTGAGATTTAATGCTCTTTAAACCCACAGACAAACACACACAATCGAAGAACAAACCAAAAATATAAAACAATGAGAAGCAAGAAAGAACAAGATACAACTTTTACGTGATTCGGCAAATTGATTATGTCCACAAAACTACAGGAATTTCACTATATCGAGAATGAGGAATACAGAGGGCGGCTATACAGTTTCTCTCAAACCCTAATTATCAGGAAAACTATGAAACATTATTTCGGGTCGGGTCATCATCTGAATGAACACAAAACTAGATTTCTCAAAAAAGAACCCAACAATTCTTCCACTTGGAGACTATTAAATCACCAACATCAACCGCAATCCTCCAAAAGAAATAGTCCCTCATCCCTGCAGCTCATCCTCCTGTCCTCAAATTGAGAGACCAACAGAAGTTGAAAAAGACTTCAGCTTCTCCATAGTAACCACTTCCGTGAACATATCTGCTGGATTATCTCTTGTGTGAATCTTCTCCAAGGTGAACTGCCCATCCTCCAACAAAGAGTGAATAAAGTGATCATTTATGTCGATATACTTGCTCCTTGAATGAAAGGCTACATTCGTCGCCAGATGTATCGCACTCTGACTATCACTGAACAATTTTATAATTGTCTTGCTCCTTTACCCAACTCTTTCATGAAGCTCCTCAACCATACCATCTCCTTACATGCTTCCGTGGCTGCAACATATTCCGTCTTTGTTGTTGAAATAGTCACTATTTTCTATAGTCTTGAGACCCAATTTAGTCCAACAAAAACACTCCCTAAGGAGTAAGCCAACAAAAATAATTTTAAAATTTTGGCCCAAAAGTAAAACCAACATCACACAATCACATTTATTAAAGGACAAAAAAAAAATTAAGAAGAAAGTCTTGACATCATCAATTTTTTTTATCTTACTTTCTCCTATGAAAAGAAATATAATAGGTATCTCTCTCTCTCTTTCTCTTTCTCTCTATCCCCCCTATACAAAAGCACAATCAAAGTACCACATTCTCTACTCTTCTCAAACTCGATTTTGTTGTGATTTAAATACAAAATATAAATGAGCTAAGCTTTACGTGCTCGAGCCAAACCTTTTAGGCTCATTTTTTTTAAATGAGCTTAAAAACTATTCTAACTCAGCTCATTTAGAACATGATTCAAGCTCGAGTTGAGTCCTATACGAGCCAAGCCGGAGCTGAATCAGAGTTGTTCAACTCAATTATCAACCCTATCTCTCTCTCTTCCCCCCCCCCCCCCCCCCCCCCCCCCCCCCCCCCCCGCCGCCCCA